>VZTI01005148.1:309282-326305 GCA_013397865.1 Struthidea cinerea
TTTTTTTTTTTTTTTTTGGCTAGGAAAATGGAGGGGAGGGAAATAAAAAATGCAATCCACTTTCTCTCCTAATCGTATTTCTCAATGTTGTCACTGCTTAGAGGCTGCCTGGAACACTCCTGTTATTGGGGAAGACCCCTCACAGAGCAAAGGAGCTGTGAAAAATCTCCCTTCTGGTCTGTGTTTGGCCCCACACTCCCTCTCTGATAGGGAGAGCAGTAACTTTTGGTGGATGAGTGGTTGCCTCTCACTGCACATCCCTTCCTGCAGAATAAATCACTTTCTGAAAAGACCCTTGGCCTGCAATACCCAGCTCCTGAAGCTGCCATAACAGGACACAGCAATAATTTAGCTGTCCATGAGTAGTTACGATATTCTTATTTCTAAGATGAAAACTACTGAGCAAATGAATGGAAGCCATTAAATTAGAATAAAATACACTTATTTTCACACCTGCAAGCCAGTGCCAATACTTATGCAGTTAAATGGACTTTGTAATCAGCACATTGTGGACAGTTTTTGACTTAACCAAGCAATAAATGCTTCTGATCTGCAGTTTTTCCTCATTGTACATAGAGAACAGCGTACAAAAGCTTAAACTCAACTAAGTATCTTTTCCATTCCTGCCAATTTATACCTATTTCTGTCCTCTATTTTTTTCCCCAGACTAAGGTATTTCAACTAGTTTCTTTGTAATTGAATATTAAATATCCCCCCAATAATTGCATTTAACAGTAATGTTTGCATTTTGGGATAAAACCCCATACACTTCTAATCTGGGGCTCCTTTGAGGTACGAATACAGAGATGAAGATGTTTATAAACTGGTTGGAGCAGCTTTTAAGAGCATTCTCAACAAGACAACCCTTCCTCCTCTTCCCGGGTAACCACTGAGAAGCACAAGTGTTCAACGCTCCTTTGGGACTTGGGAATCATTCACGTGGGATCTTTCAATAGGTAGAGGGGGAAAAAACCTCCTCAGCTCATACTCTGTCCTCTCGATAGCAGAGCGTCTGATGAAGTCAGGTGCTCCACAGCTCCTGCAAGCACAAACATCTTCAAAGTGCAGCTCAGATGGGACCATTTTCAGTTCACCTCCACTCTGAGTCCCATCGCTGAGAGCTTGGCAGCTGCTCCGGGATTTTGAAGTGCGTTGGTTGTAAGGGTCTGGAGACTGTGGGATGTGTAGCTACCATGTTATACAGATGCTGCTTGCACCTCCAGACTATCAGATGTTAAGGAACAATTCTCTGACCCTGTACCAGCACAGACTGTGGCCTTTAAGAAAAAAAAAAAAAAAAACCACTGCAATAGAACTGAAACAGCTCATAAAATTAGGTTTATTCCCTTCCATACCTCATATTTGTACAATTATACCACATGAGGTCTGAAAAATCTCGCATAGTTCAGCAGTGACTAGATTTCCACTAATGGGATTTGGACACGTATCCCAGCCCTTTCATCAGCAATAAGGAAACTGAATGTTCTCTGGTAATCAGCTCAGTACAGTCATTATTTAACCCACAGACAATGTATGGCAGCAAAGCCCAAATTTTCAACCTTGAGAAGGCAGCGAGCTCTGCGAGCTGACCCTGCTGAGGGCAGGCAGAAGCCAGGGAGGCTCCTGGTAGACAAGGGATGGCAGACACACTTCATCTTCTAACGAGAAAAAAATTCAGCAAATCCGACCCACTGCTGAAGCTACAAATAAGGAAAATCATCAGGCTTCATCCAAAATTACAGATATGGACTGCACACCGAGATAACAGGAAAGGTTGTAAGATAGCTTTAAACTCCCGAGGGAGTTTAAAGATAAAACTACAACACCAACAGGCATCAGCTTCATCCCTTTTTTTTTGGGAATGCTTCGAGAACAAGGATAGGCATAAAGCCAAGAGTAAGTCAAACTGCTTTGCACTTCAGGGAGGTTCCTTTATTTTTACTCTCACTCCAGACAGTGACAAACACAAAAGTGAGAGAGAAAGAGGTACCAGCTCCCACTAGGCTGCAATGGAAGTGCTCCTTGAGCGCATCACCCTGATGTGAGCTACAGCACATTCCTGCATGTTCTTAGCTGGAGACATAAATATAGGTACAGCCCCAGAGGACGTCATTCAGAGAGACTGTTTGACACCAAGCAACAACATAAACGTGGCCAGAACAGCAAGACAGACCAATCCAAGTGTCTGCAATAGGATTGCTAAACTCTAACTCATTCCAATATTTTTATTTCAGCATCCAGAAAGTACTTTGCCATAAAGCATTGCCACACAACTGGTTTGTTGTATTTGTACTCCCACTGGAGTTGCTCAAAGCAAGGTGAGACCTATAGGATGTCACAAAATTAAAAATTCAGCTGGATTTGATGACGTGCAAAGGGTTTGATTTGCTTTGACATTAAAGGTAGACATTCCCTACTTCTGCTTAAACAGAGCAGATGGGGCATCCCACTTTGAGACAGAAAGAAAACACAGGCTGAGGGAGGAAGCATCCCTAAACATTGTAAATTTATGTTTCTGCAACAGAAAAAGGTCTCAGTGATTGTTAGGTCTGGCCCCACTAAAAAAGACACATCTACTTAACCAGCACTTGAATACTGACCAAAACAGCAAAGTGAACTACTTTTAATTCTTTATAGATTTGGTTCTGTTTATTGTAAACCCTGTGCATCTGCCTGGCTTTAGACATGTGAATATTAGCACATGAAAAAGAAAAATTCAGATTTGAGGAGCTGGATAGATGAGGAAGTTGCTGAGAAATGAAGTTTACCTGTAAAATCACTGTAGATTTGTGCTTCAGATGTGTCTCTGCTTGGTCACTTACCACCAAATCTCACTTGAATTAAATCTCCTTTGAGTAAAACACTAATCTTTACTTTCTTTAAAGATAACCCCCCCACACACACACACATTTGTATCCACAACATTTCAAAGCCATACCACGGGGCAGCCTGGAGGTGGCTGCAGCAGCCTCCTAAAAAGGCCAGGAGTGTGGCAGCCGTGACTCCAAGCATCCTGTCACCTGAGAGCACAAGTCATATTTCCATGTGTGGCAAAACCAGTTGCTCGGGCTCTCCAGCAGGGAAAGCTGTGCACGAACACGGTTTGCGAATATGTGTCATTTCTTATCTGGAAGTGAGGTTTAGTGGTAGGAGTGCAGGGCCAGGAATTCCCCAGCCAAATACAGGCTCTGTCAAAGCCTTGCCAAGCTGTTTGATCCGCTTCTTGCTTCTTTTTAACATTATCACTGACAGCCAGATTTTTACGGCCTTGTGAGATTAGAATGGTAGTGTTAAATTAACCTCAGATACACAGAAATATAAAAAACTTTTGTTATTGCTAAAACTTAAGTATATTTTAAAATTACGAGAAAGCCGAGGCAGAGCTGGGCAAGCGAGCACATACCTTTGCAAAAGCCACACCAATTCAGCCATATTCCAAAGCAGTTCCATGCTGTGGGCCATAATGGCATCAGTCAGGCCCTCCCAGCACAGCCAAAATCCAGCTGCAACTTGCTGAGTAAAGGATGGGTTGTGCATCGGACAACCCCTATGGCAACTTATCCAAATGCTTTCCAGGTTCCATTTGACGGCAGGGAAAACAGACAGGAAAAACTGATTTTTTTCAAGGTCAGGCAGTACCAGAGGCTGACCTAGATTTCCAGAGGTCTCCCCTAAACCACAGCTAGAACTCAGAAAGTTTCTGTAACTCTGGGCATGAGTTCTGGCCGCGCCCTTTCCAGAGAAGAGGTAATGAGAAACACACTCATTACCGGTGATTGGAAATAATTACCAGGTGAGATTACTTCCTACAAAGAACCTGGTTCCCCCGGCAAGCCCAACACTAGCCAGCACAAAGAGCTGTCATTCAGTGACAGCAATTTTCTGTCTGTGATGCAAATCAATACATTATGTAATTAACACCCGAGTTATTCTCGCGCACTTCACTGGTTTTGTTGGCTCCCCTTGAAGTGAATTCTCTCACCCCGATGCTAAAGCAGTCAAAACAATGAACGCTGCAAGTCAGCTTCTAAGAGGATGGGGCACCTCTCCTCGCAAATAGGGCGCCATATGGATTCCCTTCATGAATATGGGATTTCCTTTGAAAGTCACGGAACGCTTTCGGCACTTAATGGCTGGTGCTGGTGCTGGTGCTGCCCAGGTTCCTTTTGTGATCCGTACCCCAGGGACACGGAGCCCCGTGCACCACCAGCTCCATTCCTTGTTTTTCACCCCTCATTATCGACCTGTGTAAGTAAGATGCACAGCATCCGCTGGCTTAATAAACAAACTCTCACTTTGATTACACTTTCAGTTTCCAAGTGCGGAGCTGACTTGACAACGAAGAATAAATGTGTTTGGGGTTTCAGTGCCCTTGGAAGATTGTTCACAAATACTTGATTCATATCCGATCCTGGACATTAACACTTTCCTTATGACTCACACATACAGTTAAACAATAAAACAGAAAGCTTATTTCAGTTTTGTTTAACATGCATAAAGCACCTATTATTAATATTTTTCAATTTAATTGTTCAACAATTTGCTGGTCATATTATTAGCGGCAAGGAGGGGATGTTTCCACTTCTGTCTCGAAATAAATGGATGCTTTTGAATTTACTCTGATTTATATTTAGAACCTTTCAGCACCAGTTCAGAACATAAACAATAAAAAGCCATTAAGCACTGTATGGAGCAGGGTATGTACCTTCCCCACCTACCCACAGAACATTATTTGAACGGGCAGAAGGCAACTGCCCCGTGTTTCTCATTCTATAGAGCACGATATGTGCAACACACTGATCAACACACCATTTCCTCACATTGTTTTCCTCTCCAAAGTGAAGGATAAACCAGAAAACTTGTCCTTCCTCACACAATAGAGCCTTTAGGTCTTCTATCTGGTCCCTACACGTTAGGATGTTCACTGCAATACAATTCCCGGATAAATTGTAATGAGCAACTGGCAAATCTGAAACCCGTTAAGAGTTCAAGTTCAGTTAAAAAAACCCTGAGGGGGTTATTTTTAAAACTTAATCCTTCACTATTCAGCTCTCTTTTAAAGTTTGTAAAATCATCATAATTGGGCCGTATTTGCAGTTTTACTGCAAAAAAGCAGCTTCATGTCCAAACACAGGAACCATGGAAGTGCTAAGCAGAGTAATACTGTAATGTAGATATATATTCAGGTAAAATATAAGATTTTGATCTCCAGTTTCAGCCTGCAGGACAGTTTCTTATCTTGGGACATGTATGTCTGCCTGGAGTGTGTATTCTGTTGCCTGCATGCTGCTTTCAAACCAGTTTTACAAACCTGCTCCTACCTTTATGCAAACTATTTCTAAATAACCACAGAAGTAAGCATTCCACTGCAGACAAAGCTTTCCAGTTTGCTCCATCGAGCTTTTCCAGAGGGTAAATTCTTCTAAAATACTAAAGGACGAATCCAGGAAACACACTGATGACACAGGACCATGTTCTGCAGATGTTGTTCTTGCCAGTGACCCACCAAGCGATGAGTAAGAACCTCCTGGGCTCCATCCTAACCCCGCTGAAGTTACTCACAAAATAGTCACCCTGTAGGTGTGAGGTTGGCCCTAAACTCAGTGGCTGGCTCTGCCCCCAGAGTGCTTTCAACTCTACCCACTGATCTGTGTGATTTCCAAGTGCTTCCCGGCTCTCCATGCTCTTCACCGGTGGCAGCCGTGGTCTTGGACGTGTGGTCTTCAGCAGCTGACTTTGCAGAGGCAGGAACAGTGATTTGCTGGGGTTGACAAAGCCTTTCTGCCCTCCCAGCTGCGGATGCTATTTCAGGATGGCTGAGCAAGGACAGGGAAGGTGGGGGAGTTACTCACAAGCAGACACCAGGACCGGTCATTGCCCCCACATGGCTAATAATTCAATCCCAGAAAACTACATTTTTGGTAAAATAACATTAACACTTTATCCCTGTCTCACCAGCAGAGAATAAATAGAAAATCCTTCCCTAGGGATGAAGCACCATCCCTGGTTTCCCCCTCAGGTTTCCACAGACATGGAGGCAAAGGGAATAGTGCCCACGCTTCTCCGGCTTGCTCTGGAACTCGAGCCTGCTCCCAGTCACCCCATTCACTTGAGAGGTATACAACTGGACCCTCACTGCCTTGGCAGCTGGGCATGCTCCCATTAGCCCTCATGAATTGTTACATTCTCATTAGAGCAACCTTCCAAGAGCCTCACCTGCGAAGGATTCTCTGGGAATAGGTGCCTCAGGCAGCAGCAGCGCTCCCAAAGGACCTGCCCCAGATAGCCTGGATGTAGGTGCCACCTTAGGGTGATGACATGCACCTCTTTCCTGGCTGGAAAGCCACCTGAGGGTACTGGAGAGCCACCTGAGGGTACCCCAGTACCAGGCAGGGATCAGCAGCCAGGGACTGACACAGCTGGGCATGGCGGGCAGCATTCCCACTCGGCACCAAGGCTCCGCAGGCAGAACGCTTCCACGTGCTCCTCCACTCCAGATTGCCTCACAAAACAGAAGCCAGTTGCAGGTTTCACCGTGCAGCTCTTATCTCAGCACCAGATGACCAAAAAAACCGAGGGGAAATACGAGCAGGGGAAGCGATTCTCGGTGTTTTCGTGTGCCGCTTGTTGCTAGGAAAAATATTTCCTTAGTATCTCTGTGGGCTCTGCAAGTCAGCATCGGTGCAGCTCTGCTGGCTGCCAGAGAGCATAAAACAGCAAATGTCAGGAAAAAAATAGGAAGAAGAAGTAAAGCTTTAAGAATGTGCCCGTTCATGAATGTCTTGTCCCCTCACACGGTCAGTGAGGAGACACACGCACCTCCCGTGTTTGCCAGAACAAACCTTGGGAGCCTCTTCCCAAGGTATTTTGTCTCAGTTCTACTTTTTTGTGTGCATTTTCTTGTTGGGGTTTGTTTTGTTTTGTTTCAGAGGGTTGAAAGCAGTTGTTGGTGTCAGGGCAGCACAGGGTGGAGGGGAGCCCCTCTCTGCTCAGTGCTGAGCATCTGACATGGGCAGAAGACAGAGGGTGGGAAGGGGCCCAGCAGGGCCAGGGCGGAGCTTCCTCTCCCCAGGGATCGTGGGACCAGGGTCTGCCACCAGTGACACTTCTGGTCATAAATGGTACCAGACACCCCAGAGAGGAAGGCAGAAAACCCCTCCGGTCCAGACACCCCACGCAGATCTGAGCCCTGCTGAGACTGGTGACAGCATCATGGTGTTCCAACCTTCCTAGAGGCCGAAGGACAACCCATTTCCTAGGCCAGCTATTCATCCATCCTTCTGCTAGCAGCTGGGGCCAAGGACAATGATGAAGGGCTGGGGGTGGAAAGTTTGGAGCTGGTTATCGCTCAGTTTGCTTCAGAGGAGCCAAAGAACAATTCGGTGGATCTGCTTGAGCTGGGTATCGAGCCCCCATTAAACATTTTCCAGCCTCCACTGATCATCCTCCAAATTGTCCCATGGCTGCTGCCATTGCTGACTGCTGTTTGAGTTCTCACATGGCGCTGCTCTTTGAATTTTCAGTTTTTCACAATAAAGTGGTCTTCCCCACTCTCTTTGCATTGTTTTATAAGCCATTTGTTTTCAAGCAAGACTCTTTTTTTTCCCCTCACAAAGAGAAAGAGCAAGACTTTGTCTGAATACAAATCCCATACCCGGCAGTGTGCTGACATTTGTGCACAGAGATGTGCTTTCCAGTTTATTCTATTGTGCTTTGCTTTTTTTTTCTTCTTTTTTTCTTTTAAAAGTACTTCAGTGGAAAGTTTGGATGGTTCCAGGCGAGTATCCTTTAACACCACCAGAGAAATAGCCTGAAAAACTGGAACTACATCTCGGTGCTGCCAGGGGAGTTATGGGCTGTAGGTTCCTTGCTTTTGCTTTATTTAACGTATATCTCCAAAAAATAAAAAAAAAAAAATAAAAAGCTTTTAAAAAGGATGACTTTCATTGGTAGCACCAGCAGCTGTACTTCTCTCCACCTGGATATGTCAATGCAAGTGCAGGATTTCTGCTGTCCCTGTCACCTGTCTTTTTAGAGCCCATCACTGGAGCAAACACATGGCTCATACCAGGGCAGACCCCGGGGTCCGCCAAGGATTCTGACTCCATTTGCAGCAGCACAATTCCAGCTACGAGTCCTTGCTGATGTCCAACAGAGGCTGGGCGCTCAGGAGGATGCCAGGACATGGATACTCCCGTCGGTCTGGATTCATATTCCCACAGGCTCACTAATTGCCAGGTCGTTACCTGACCGCGCTGGGTTTGCCCCAGAGCTCCCAGGTACAAGGCTGGAGCATTATTCCACGGCGCCATCTAGCTCCCACTGAAGGATGTAAATCCTTTGGTATACAAGGCAAATACTGTCCAGAGCTCTTTTCCCACACCGTCCTCACCCAAACTTGGCTAATATTTCACGGAGAAACGCAGAAGGTGGTAAACGAGGGGAAAAAGTGAACGCCACTGTTGTCCCTTCTTGAACCTCCTGGGAGCCAGGAGAACTGGAGCAAGGCAAGTCACCCCACAGTCCCCGCTGTCCCTCTCGGGGGGACCTCGTTTTCTCACCCCAGGAATGACAAGTGGCTTGACCCAAACATGGGCAGAAAACCCTTTTGGGTACACCAACTCCCCCCACCCTTTCTTCCCCACGTACCTCTCACCCTCTGTCTCTTTGCCGCACCTCCGGGCCACCGTTCCGTGAAGGACAACAGCCAGAACATGGAACAACCTCCACACCAGGAAAGCAAAGACACAAATTACTGCAGCTGGCCTTTAATTTCCACTAATTGCATCATGCGCAATCTGATTTTTTTCTAGCGGCAGCCACCATGGTTAAGCTGAGCATTTTCCATCTTAAATATTATGGATGATTGGCAGATTTCAAACAGATGAGAATCCAGACCCATTTCATACAAAGAAATAAAATCTGATGGACGCCTATTTCTCCTCTCTGAATATCCTTCACTCAGCAGGCTCTCAGCCTCTAAGCCTCTTTGCTAAATAGAAAGACCTCCGTGGCTTGCCCTAAAAATTTTAAGACAGGGGGGTCTGCTCATAGCCCGCAGGAAGAGAGAAGACAGGCTGAGATCACTCAAACCAGGAAATGCTCAAAAGCAGTGAGACAACTGTAGGAAAACAGGTAATATCCAAGCAAAAAAGACAAACTTAAAACTCCAGCTCTAGTCTGCAGGACATTTGCCAACCTGTGAGTTAGGCTCCAGTGATGTATGGAATATATTTCCTCCGAGCCTATGCTCTGCTCTGTGCCAGAAGCTTTTAAACCATCTTTACAAATATGTTCCCATCTTTTGCCAAGGGAATGTACAGTCTTTTTCCCCTCACGTTGGTATCTAGAGTTGCTCTTACTAGCTTAGTGATTCCTGAGGTTGCAATTACTTCTGAATATTCTCAAAGATTTTCTCGGTGTCCACCAAACCTCAATGTTTTCTTATTTTGGCAAAACAAGCATTATTTGCATATTTACTTTGCACACGTGCTTTACAAAAAGACCAACAAAACTGCCTAAAAATGCTTCAGCGATCAGTGGTGTTTTGGCTCTGCAGATCGGCAGATTTGTCTGCTCTACTGCATTACTCTCACAACAATGAGCTGTTTCTCCACTTTCCTCTGTGATCCTTTGTCCAGAGTGATCCTTTCTCCTCCCCACGAAGCTGCCACGCTCTGTGTCTGCACCAGCAGTGACTTCCATAAGCTTGGCCCCTTCTGTCTGCTGTAGCCCTTTTGATGTTATACACAATTCTTTTACATTTTCCCAGCTCCTGCTGTCCAAGAGGAAAGGTTGCATTAGGCTCCAGAAACCTGGAGACGTGGCAAGGACACTCAACCTGACTGAACCTGCAAGTGGCTCCATGAAGATGGGAACTCTGCGGTCAGCACCTGACCCCGACGGTCTTTTGGTCATTCCCCGACCTCATTCCTCCTCATCCTTCATATCACAGAGGAGCAGAGTGAACTGCAAGCCCTCCTCTCTGGATTTAAGCAACATTTGATAACAAAGATCACGTTTGAAAGGGGATGAAGCGAGACCAGCTGTTGCTCAGTTGCAGGCAGCTGACCCCCTGCAAAACCCCACATCCGAGAAGAACTGGCAGGAAAGGACCCTGCAATTGCTTCTGTAGATTGTATTTAGTGCAGTCAAGTGTGGTCCTGGTGTTTGTTAACTTTTAGGCTCAAGTGCTTGTCAGATACGAATAAAGAGGATTCCTCCTTTTCCAGGGGTCGCAGCTGTACGTAAAGCAAAAACTAAAATTAAAAACAATGACTTTCACTAAGGAACGCAGGAAATGTTGCGATGTGTTGTCGTTGCAAACCACTTGAAAGCAGAATTGCTGTGGAAATAAAGCAACTCCAAATACACTGAACTTGCTGACTCAGTTGGTCCAGAAAAGAGAAAGAAAATTACAAGTCAGCAATTTGAGGCAGCAGCAGCAGCAGCAAATGTCCTGTATCTGCAGCACTGATGTAATGTGCATTGCAACATCATATTTCCCTGCATGCTGTGCTCAGGGGTTTGATAAGCCACAGCTTTTTTAGCTGAAGCTTAGGATTTGCTGCACATTACATAAGAGACTTTCCTTTAGAGCTGAGACTGGTTGGAACCACCCAGCTCCTAAAGAAACAGGACATCTAAAAGGAGCAATTTCCTCCAGCTTCCTTCTGACGCTGATCTGAGGCACACAGCAAATCAAAAACCAGCACAGGTCTGGCCAGTTCTCCTAATGCACCCAGAATTTTCAGCACTGCAGCATTTTCCATTCAAAACAGGTTATGCAAATAGTCTTCTATTGCCACATGCAAATGATGGAATTGATTTTTGGTAATCTTTCAAACAATTTCCCAGGTTTTATCAGCGCCTAAGAAGCAAAATATTAACATAAAAGTGGGCATCTCTTCGCTTCAAATTTTCCATTTTATGTTCCACTTTAATAGTGGGCATAAGAAATTATCAGCAGCTGTTAAAAGTCTCTTTTAAAAAAGGATATATCCTCTGGTCTGTGGAGGGACAATAGAAGAAAAAACTATGAGAGAATTGTGAAATAACAATTCCTGCTTTAACATTACAATACATTTCTGCATTCCTGAAGCCGCACACAATGCTACTTGGAAGTTTAATGATCAGGAACCGTGACATTATATGATTAAATTATGCCAAATATTAATATAAGCTTTTTTAAAGGAGGGTAACTGCATTTAAAATAGGAGTTGTAGGGCTCGTTTTATCTTTTGCACATTATATTGGACATCTATGAAAAAAAAAGTATCCAGAAATTAAATATAGAAACCCAATGGAACTAATTCTTTCCCCCTTTGTTTTGTCCTTCTGAAGTTCATATCTTGCTGCTTCTGCTCATGAAAATCATGCAAGAGGATCTTATTTGCTGCTGCCAACCTGCCAAACATCAAGATTTTTTTGTGTTCTGATGGAGTTGGCCACTCTTGAGAAGCCTGGCCTTACCTTCTGCTGTTTCTTTCTCTAGCTTACCTGAGTATTGCTCATTGTCTGTTCAGAGCTCTCTGATCTTCTCTATCACAGCAATCGATTTAACCCCCACCATGGGCATCCCATGCTATGCATCCTTTCCCCCTCCCAGTTTCCCTAATTTTCCAAACACTGGGATATCCAAGAGTGACTGAGAACCAGTTTGTGCACAAATATTTCCCCATCATGTTTAAAACCCTCCACAGTGCCCTGCTCCAAGAATGAGGCAAGATAGAGCTGAGCACTTTGAAAAAGCAGAGGGCACACGGAAAACTATCAGGATTAAAGGGATCCCACAAAATATCTGAGACCACTTCTTAGAAACACTCTGCTTATGCTAGAATAGTGCCTCTAGCCTTCGTTTTCCAGGAAAATTGCCATGGCCATGCCACCAGCAGAAGGGAGCAGCTTGGTTATCCTCAGAAAATGTGAGCTTTAATAACGGTGCTTACTCTACCTGAGGAATATTTCTGGATAGAGGACACCAGTACTTTGCTTTTCTAGTGGCAGTTCCCAGCCGTGCCAGGACAGCCATGATTCTCCCAGCCCTGAGCTGGTGCAATCCATCACTCGTGAGCAGCTGACAGCCCGAAGTGTTCCGTGTGGAGCCCGCGCAGCCGCACGGCTGGGCTCGGGATGGCTGTGGTCTCTGCGAAGGGAAAGGAACGTTCACCAGGAAAATGAGATGAAAATCATCAGCAGAGCGTGGCCAAGGAGTTCTCCAGCCCTGATTTACTCACTGTTCTTGGCTCACCACTCCCCTTCTCTCTCTTTTTCTGAAGGATCCATCACCAAGGCAGGGGGTTCATGGAATAGTAATGGCAATTAGTTGCATCGCAGTTCCTTTATTCCACAAGCTCAGGGATAACTGTGCTCAGACCTGTTTCTCTCAAAATACTGAAAGCAAACTCGAAGCATCCCATACTCTTAATTCTTTGCATGGCTGTGACCTTGTCTTCCAGCCTTGAAACACAAGGTAATTTAAGCTCCAAGTGGCTCCAAGAGAAAAAATAAAGACTGAAACGAGAATACATTAATTCAAGTGACATTTAGGTCAGTGCAATCTTTGGTTCACTCACAAGAAACCAATTTAAAGTCCAAGAGAGTAATAAAGTTGAGTGGCAAGAGGCAGTTCCAAGCTAGCACTGTGAAAGGAAGGAGAGAAATCATTGCACTAGAATCTTTGTTTTTTCTAATTTCAAGTAAGAGATGGAGGACAGAGAAACTTGCTAAATTATTATTATTTACTTATTTCTCCCACAATAAGAACCATAATCCGGTGTTGTGGCATGGACCATTAGCATGTTTTTTACCCCTGATTTGGTCCTTAAGTGGTCCAAATGGAATATCTTATGATATTGAGGGGTTACTTTTAATTGGCATAGATCAAAACCTCGGGTTTGAAGCTCGTTTTCATCAGCTAAAATCAGAAACTTCTTAACTTGCATTTTTTTTTTGTTTCCCCACAAGTTAATTTTCTTAGCTCAGGATGGCTCACCCATCCTGGTATCGTACCTGCATGAACAGAAAGAAATTAGTGAAAGAAAGTTTGGGTCAGTAAATGAAACAGAAAGTCCTTCTGGTGATTGTGGTTTCCGCGCTGTCCATCCTTGCTGCTGAAGGTCTGGTTAACCCTTACGTGAACTAAACGCGGTTTCTCAGAGGGAAAAATTAATCCTTTCACTTAACTGACTGTGAAGATGGGAGAATTCCCAGAACATTCCAGAGTGTATCTGACACAGGTGGTAATATGGCTACAGCAGGTCGAGCCGGGTGCTGCAACCAGATCGGGAATTTTGAGCTGCCTCGGGCATTTATTCCTGGCCATGCTTTGGTAAGACGTGTGCACCTGTAATTTTCTCCATTCTTACAGGCATGGAAACACCCAAAAACATCTCTGAGCGTGGGTTGTTCCCCAGGCATCCCTCACTTAGGGAACAGCAGGAGAAAATGAGCACTAGCGTGAAACTAGTGATAGAAATATTTGCCTGCTGAATTCCTGGAACTGAACCATGTCCCTGTGCAAAGTTTACTTGTATCCTTTCTACTGCTTGTATTCTTTCTACTGATTGTTTCTTAAGAATGACTGGCCAATTGGATTTTCACTCCAGCTGGTTTTTCCCACATACTTTGGATTTTATTCAACCTGTATTCCCAAGTTGGTTGTGGTTTTTTTGCAGTATCAGCCAGCAGTCAGGCAAACAAGGCACTGCAGACCTAACCATAAAAGGTATGTGAAACTCAAGCTGTGAAAAAAATCCTCTTGCTCCAATGAAGGAAATTGGAGAATTTTGATACAAGGAAGATGTGACCACCATGCTGAACAAAACACCTACGCAAGTTGATTTTGCAAATACAGGCGTGAACTATTTGAAGAAAGTGAGAGCAAGAAAAGAGAGGGATTCTCGGGAAAATTTTAAATGCAGCAGGTGAGGTTATAGATGTGGAATTTCTGTGAGGATAGATAATTGCACATATGCTCCTTCTTGCCAGTAGACTTCAGTGGGAAATGCAGCTCCTCGAAGGCATTCTGTGTCTAGAAGAAAAACATTAATAATGGAATTTTTATGGACTTTTAGAGTTCAGATGACCTCCAGTGATCTATCAAAAATTGCAAAACTTCCAACAAATGAACAGTTAATATGCTACATATTATCATTCAAGGAGAACTTTTTAAAGATGAACATTTTATTCTTTGGAAAAGAAGTGATGAAAAATCAAACTACCTTTCTTAGGACAGAAAAGAAAAAAATTACCTACATCAAAAAGCTGAAAGCAAATCAAACAAAGGATGCACTGTGCTGAGGGACAGGAATCCATGCACATTCTGCAAAAATGCCGAGATAATAGACAATTCTGACAAGTCAGCCTTTGTTTTCAAGGCAAGAAAAATCAACTTGGATTTACGTTTTTGAATGGGTTTGTTTGATCATAATTCAAGAGCAATGACAGTCGCTCAGAATAGGAGACCTTTAAGTATTTAGCTGACAGGTTTTGGTCACAGGTAAGATTTGTAACCAAGAGTCGAGCACCAATAATAAAATTAAAGTGCAAAAAATAATCAGTCTGGAAAATGGTGGCTTTAGCATGCTGAGATGAAGCACACCCAGAATGGCAATCCACAAATACATCTCATGAATAGCAATTGGCAATTAGAGAAGCACTTTTCTAACTGAGATTGAAGGTAAGAGCTGACAATAACACTGAATGTTTGCCCCTCCCCGATTTAATATACAACACTTTGTTAGCTGCTGTTGCCAGAAAGAGCTCAAATAAATCTGGGGGAAATAATATCAATAAGATGACTCTTTCCACAGTAGTTATGCAGAAAGTCCTGTGACATCTCAATCGCCTTCTGGTTTTAAGTGTCCATGACCTAAGCAACATCTGACTGCACTGAATTCAGTGTGACCTTAAAGACCTTTCTTATTAATTCAGTCTTATGTTAGGGATCAGCAAATCTCAGAAGTCTCAGAATTTAGATCAGATCAGATTTGGGCAGGAATTCAAACTATGTGACAGTGAATCACATCAAACCTCTGATGTGTAAGCCTGGAATGTCCCTCTGTTAACAGACCTGAAGGGATCTCTCTGCAGCTCATGTGAATCTCAGGGGGTGGGTACCAAATCCAAGAGCATCTCCAGCAGTGTGAGATTACATTGCTGTCAAACAAGGGTTTGCACCATACACGGATTCGGGACTTCACTCTTTCAGTCCCTTGAGTAAAAAGCACACTGTGCACACCGACACAAGCCTGGCTGCATCCAGCACACAGAAACGAGCCAGGTGCCTGCACGCTGGGTGGAAATCTGCACCTGCTCCACTGCTCGTGTGGCAGGACGCGGATACATCAGGAGCCTGAACATCGTCCTTGACCTCGCTTAGGAGCACTCTGCATCAGCCCCCTGGAGGCATCAAACCCTCAGCACCATAAAGCACCAGCCCAGCCCTGCCCTGTTTCACTTCTGTGTCCAGGAAGCGACCACACCTCCGTTAACACTCGGTGGCTTTGTTAGGAGCCCCACTGCAGAAAGTTTAGGGCGGAGAGAGGCAGCTGTGCCATCGAGAGACGGACTCCTTGTGGCAAAGGGGAAACACCAGGCAGGCTGGGAAAACTTGCAGGCTAGTGCTGTTCAACTGGGCTGGAAATTTGGTTCTATAGTGATGATCCCATCACATTTAGGAATTTTATCTTTGCGGGAAAGAAAACTAACAAAAAAAAAAAAAAAAAAAAAACACCCACAGCTATAAATTGTGGTCTGCAACTCAAAGCTTGGCCAGTATATCAGACTCAGTGAGGCCATGTGATTCTGGCAGGTGTAACTGCAGCAGTAAAATTCTTATGTACCTCATGCCCTGAAAGCCTGTGGCTGTTATACAGCGTTACCTGGTCCAAGTGCTTTTCCTTAAGGCATAATTTTCTTTCCTAGTTTAGGTGGATCATAGCAACACTTACAAACATCAAGGAATCAACCTATTCTGAGGCAATGCTTAGAAAATATTATGTAGAAGTGTTTTTGAGGTGCTATTACACGGACCCTTAAATTGTGATCTTTCTGACACTGAAGAAAGGAAAATCACCTACTTGTTCTGAAGCTAAATTTCTCCTCCCCTCTCAATCCCAGCCTTTTTCTGGAAGTTCTGCCGCTCACTGAAAGAAGCTGCAGAGGCGACAGGCTAACAACGTTTGTTTACCGTGGATCTCCCTTTGAAGGGTGATTACAACAACATCATTCTGCATATCCGGAGGGTGGATTTCTTATCTCCCTGAAGGAGAAGGAGAACAATCACATATTTGATAAGTTCAAACAAAAGCGCACACAATTATAGGAAGCGAAGTGTTTGCTGGAAGAGGGCAGTTTATACAAACCCCATTTTTATAACCTCATTACACACATTTATTTCGCGACAGCTTTCAGGAGCAGAGCTCTGCAACCCTGCAGTATCTTTGTGGTGACACATGAAATATTTTCCACTTGAAAATTGACACCAAAGGGGAAGCGCTCTGCAGAAAAGAGTCACCGCGAGAACTTTGCTCCGTGTCCCCTTTCGCCCCCACCCACCTCACACTCCAAGGCAATGAGGTGACGGTAAATCCATGCAAGGCTGCCTTTCCACCTGCAGGAACAGTGGTGAGAGCTGTGTGGGCAGGAGAGGCACTCGCTCCCACGTTAGCTCTGGCAGCGACCTGCTGTTCCAGGCCCCAAAGGAGCAGCAGTGCCCAGGAATAAAAGCTAGAGGCAGTTTGTGGTGTGGAGGCTGCGCACTCCTGAGAGGACAGGACAGGACAGGGTTTTGTGGCTGCAGGTATGCAAGAGGGACTGCTGGGAAAAGGCATCACATTCCAAAGGCCGAGTCCTTCGCCCAAGTATCCAGCTCTAAAAATATATTCCCAGAGGTAGATTGGTTCGACACGTAAGTGATATAGCTCACCGAATGGGTTCCAGCGAGCCACATCACACCACGTAAGAACATGCAGCACGAAAAGGCTGGAGATTCAGGTGATCTGAACATGACTGGATTGTG
>VZTI01005148.1:326617-416161 GCA_013397865.1 Struthidea cinerea
AGAGTTTTGGTTGTTTTTAGCACTTTTTAAACACTCATAACTGGTCTACAAGCTAAATGACACCACTACCTAAGAAAATAAAATCTAGTTGTGTCCTAAATGTTTAAAAAAAATTAATAAATAAAGAGAAGAAAAGTAAAAAAGGCATTTCCTACATGGATTGAGTAGGGAAGAATTCCTTGATGTTATCTGTAGGTTTTTCTATAAAAGTAATCCTCCAGCCTGAAAATCCAGATTCCAGCAGGAGTGAGGAAGCTTTTCAGGATCAGATTCTAGTGTTTATTTACAAAAGAATGCCAGTAAAGCAACAGAGATGGGCACAAAACAGTGCATCTCAGCACAGTGAGCTTATACCTCAGTGACAGTGCTGTAAAGATACTTCAGACGGGTACAGGCAAATCCAGTCAAAAGGGAAAATAGCTTACACAGGGCTCATTTGGGTCTGAATAACTTTAGATTTCTACTATTGTTGTACCTGTGTCTGGCACCCGAAAAGGGAAAAAAGATCAGTGACAGCAGTTGTTCAGTGACCACAAAAAGAATGTGTCCCACAGGCTGTTCAACCTCGAATGTTTCTGTAAATAGAATTCTGCCTGGAATATTTAAGGCTTTCATCACAATTACTGTATTCTGTCCATAGCATTGACTGGTTTATTACCTTAGCATTATGCCATATGTAAAAAAAAAAAAAAAGCTTTTGCAGGCTTATTGTCCTGAAGATTTGTGTGCACACAAAAAATGGTTGTACATGTTCACAGAGCCAAGGCCAAAAAAATACTAGTTAAGGAACAAGTATTTCTTTTGCTGGAAAACTTCCATTTCTCTTTTTGATGTAATGCATAAGCGACTGCCATGGAAATGTAATGCTGAGGCTCAGTCCCAGTGCCACCAAGATAAAAGGCAAAATTGTCTTTGACTTCCAGACGTGGAAATTATTTTTCTGGCCTCATTGGAAGGTTCAAAAAGTGAAGATATATGTTGCGTTTTAAGGCAAGCATATTAATTTTCTTCAGACATGCGCAACTAACTGAAACAGAGACACCTTTCTTTGCTGATTTATGCAGGGTGACTGGAAAAATAGTGCACAGAAAAACATCTTCCTTCCTACATACTTGGATTCTTGTCCTTCAGCATATATAGATCCAAGTAGTATTTTGACTTCCAAATTTTTGATGTTAACGATTTACTTCTGGTTTCCTGTAAATATGGAAGATCTGGCTGCCTTTTCCAGGAAAATAAAGAATTCTCTTAGATTGCCTTTTGTTATGCAGCATTCTGCAGGAAAATGTTGCATCAACTTCTGCAAGATATAACTGCACGGGGCATGGAAGGGAGCACAATCCTGCAAACACATCCAAATTCACTTTTGCTCTTTTTCTCCTTTCTTAGACAACCTTTCCATCACCAGGAGCTTTGGCATCAGAGAGGCTGTTGGAATAAATGAAGAGGCAGAAGTGTCATCTGGTCAACACCCAAGTAAAAGCAAAAGCAGAGTCACAGACATGAAAGCCATCGCAGATATCCTCCTGTTTACGGTGTGACTGTAAAGCGTGCTACGACCTTCAGGCAATACATGTGAATTACCCTCAGCAGATCTCTGATGTTATAAAAGTAATGGTGAGATCTCTTCTGAATTGCTAATAACTCTATCTGCCACGGCTTGCTTTGTTTGTTTTAAATTGCATTCTTACAAGCAGCAGGAACTCCTGACATTATAGAGCTATAGATTTTTTTTTTTTTTTTTTTTTTAAGTTTAAAATTGGATCATATCCAATAGTTCTGTTCCTCAAAACAAGACAGCAATCTTGCCAGGGCAAAAGTCCACAAATGTGTGCCTTAGTTTTGACTCCGTGTTTCCAGCAGCATGGAAAAGTTTTTCCTGTAGGAGAGCAGGAACAAGTCCATCGTCAGGAGCACTCTAACCCTGTAAACTCCATCTAGACAAAAATTCACGGGGTTGGCTTTGGTGCTTATGAGCAAGCTCCCAGCAGCAGAGGGGACGTGTATATAGTTGGCTTCACACCTGAAAAGGTGGGGATAGTCACTAAAGAGAGCCCGTACCCCAGACAGGCACAAATTTGTGCTGGGCCCTAGCTGTGCTTACTTACACAACCCCTACCCCAAATCATATTCCCCATGTCCTCAGGAGCAGGTGAAAACTCCTCCCATCCCTGCAGGAGATCTAGTTTGGGAGAGGTTGGAGTCAGTTTGGCTCAGGTACAAAAGACACAGCATTTATTTCCTAATATCATGAACACCTGAGCATATGCAAAAAAAAAAAAAAAAAGCAGATAAAATAATCTTATCACACCTTTCATGAAGCACTAGAAAACCTGGGCTGATAGGCCTCACTGTTATGCAAAGGAAGACTGGGTTGGGAAGAATGAAAACACAGGCTGTGGAAAACAAGAGTTGTTTAGAAAGTTAAATGAGCTATTAGTTTTGAGGGAAAACGTCACTATTAATTGTTATCTATTAGTTAGCAAGTCAGCCAGTGACTGGTACCTGCCAGAAACCCTACAGCTAAGATTAATTGCCTTCCTATTATTGCTTGGTTTGGGAGAAGGTATTTCTTGACATTAAGATCACTCTTATCTCCTAGTTAGACTCAACACGTGGCACAGAAGAAGGAGCTATAATATGTTTAATATTTCTTTTTGGAGAACAAGAGGAAGCACGGTTATATTAGGGGCAGGAATGCCACTGGCTTGTCCTGAGTTTAACGTGGTACATCAAGATTGAGCAAAGTACAGAACTGTTTCTTTGGAAAAGGAGCAGATATCAGAAGACCTTTGTCAGAGACAGAGCTACATAAATTGAAGTCAAACACAGAACAAATCCCTGCAATTTCTGCTCAAGTGGCAGCTCAGACAGCTCTAAGATGACTCTAAGCTCTAGGTGACCCAGTTTCAAAAAAAAAAAACCCAGTTTATAGGAATAAAGGTAATATCAGGTATTCCTAGGGGTGTCAGGCAGAGAAGCACACCCTGAGGCAGGACTCCCCAAACCTCCCTGCACAGCCCTGCCACGCAGGCAGCTCAGCTAACCAGAAAAGGGCATCGCATTCTTCTCCGCACATGCAATTAAATTGTGTGAATCTAAGGCGAGCATGCTGCATTTAAACAATGAAGTCAGCCAATAAATCTCACTGCTGTCTAATTCTTCCAGGGCTGCAGCCTCAGCCCATACCTCCAAGATAAATGAGGATGTTCACCACGAGCTCCTGCAATCGCAGCCAATAATGGTCCCTCTACAGAGTGATCCCACTGATTTTAGTCATGTTGGTTTCAGCTTACTCTGACATGAGTGGAATGCCCATCCCATTGACATGGACAGCAATCTGCCCACGGACTTTAGAATATTCGCTGTCCCCTGGCCTCAACCCTGAGAAACAAGAGTTTCAGAATTAATCACAGCTCCTCCTCCTCTGTCACTCACTGCAAGCAGGAAGGAAATTGCTTTTAACATATATATTTAAACAAGCTTGGTTGCATGAATTAGTTTTCCTACGACATTCACTTCAGTTCTTCTTGCTATTCCATTTTAGACTGTAACTAACTCTGTGTTTTTAAGTAAATGAACTTGTTTGAACATTTGGTCCTGTATTTTTTCCTGTCTGTTAATAGCTGAGCCATTCAGTTTGGGACTGCAACACCCTCAGAATTCCTGAGAAAACTGAGTCATCCCATCATTGCTCACAGGAGGGCTATACAGCTGGGTATTACTGCCACCTAGTTTTCAATTTTTATTATTATTATTATTACCTAGACACTTGCATTTCCCATGGTAAAAAAAGTACATATATAAAACCTGACAACTTTCATTTTAGTCATTCATATAGATATGTATATGTATATATATCTCCTGTGATGTATTTAAATAGGGGGAAATTGTGCAGTGATAAACTACTACTGAATAAAATCTGCATGGATCTAGATGCAATCTTGAAATTCACATTAAGGGGAGATATTACTGACCCCAAATACAAACACAGTGTGAAAATCCAACTTAAATTGTCTATGCAGGATCAAAACAAGAGCAAATTTTGCCACGTTGTAAGAGTTTGTAGATCTATTGTTAATCTTTGCCAGCTTACACAGAATCTACTGATTTTTATTATGGATCTTTTTCAATGCAATGGTCAAATAATGTTTTCCTGCTTAATACAGGTGCTGTACCAAAGTCTTGAAGGAAGGCCTTGCAGTATAAGACTCCTCAGTGAGATACCATATATTTTTCATTTCGAGGCGTAAAAAGAGAACTTTCGTATTGGGATAGTCCTTTTTAGACCAAGATATGAACTAAAAGCTTAGGAAAAAAAAAAAAAAAAAAAAAAAAAAAAAAAAAAAAAAAAGTGGAGAACAATTAAAGCAACTTTTGAAACCTCATATAAATTCTTTTTTGAGGTCTGAGAAAGGAACTCTTGGGATTCTCCATTTCAGCGACCTTTTTGCTTTCATGCCGGTTCTGTGGTTTCTGACTCTGACTAGGAGTGCCTGTGGGAACCCATACAAATGGGAGGTTAAATTCAGAACCCAGCTGAGCCACCTTTCACAAGACATGAAATAGTAAAATATGTTGCCACAGGCAGGTTCCAGTCTTGAAAACAAAAAATTAGAAATGGCTCATAAGTGAAATTTAACTGTTAGAGCTGGGGCTCTGTTACACCAAGGCAGAGTAACATGTTTTATAGTTTATGCAGGGCAATTCTACCAAACCAGATGAGGAGGAGGAAGTCTGCTTTTTGCTGCAACTGAATTTTGTCCATTCTTTCAACAAACAGCACGGCAAAAATTAGGCCATTGCATTGTGTTTGTGTGCAGCAATCACGCCCAAAAGCCGCTCCATAAATCTCCTAAAGGAGCCTGAATTCTCCTTCATGGAAGCGATAGATTTGTGTGACCATTTTTCGTGGCAGCGGGAGCAACTATACTGATGTTGTAGGTCTTTATTTTTACCAAAACAGCCTTAATGATTGGAAGTAAAACAAGATGTTTGTGAACTTCAGGCATGATGCAATCTGAGGAATTCGGCACGGTGGATGGGTTGACAAGGCGTGATTCTGAAGGAGGCTTTTCAAGACAAAACTGAGACATCTATATTAATGCAGGTTGAGAGGCCACAGATGTCTCCAAGCACTCTCCCTTGTTTTTTAAATTGTTATTGAAAGACAAAATTCCATTTGAACTCAGGTCCCAGGCCCCTGGGCTTGAAAACCATATTGTGCACCCCCCACCGTGCTCAGGTTAAGTTCATTCAAACTATTTCTGCAGCTACAGTATGGATCACACTCAGTTTTTCTTTTCTCCCCTAACAGGTTTGTTTCTGGTCATAAATTCTCAATCAGTGGGCAAGCCACATTGTACAATTTCGTAAATAGTGTAGTTAAAACATGTTTAAAGTCAAAAGAAAAAGGATCTGACAATGGAGCATTGTCCCCTTTTGCAGAACTGAAGTGTACCTTCTTTGATTCGGTAACCTTGCTGCACTTTGGTATGAAATTGCCCCTTTTTCCATCAAACTTGCATTTAAAGTGCCTCATTAGCATGTCTCACCGGATCAGTAACGATTCTGCAAACCCAACACTCGTCTCAGTCAAGCCACCATGGTTTTTCTATCTGTTTAACATCTAAAACTCCTTGACAAAGTTCCTTTTAAAATTTACTCCCTTTGTTTCTCCTTGGGTTTTCTGCAAAGATCTTTAAACTTCGATGTACTCCAAGATGACTCCTGAACAAAAATCATGTCTAGCCCAGCTAGTAAATCTACCCTCCATTCAATGGGATTAAATAAGTGCTTCACGGCTATTGTAGAAGCCTCTAAAAAGGATCTTGCATCTTTAAGAGTTTCCTACAATAAATTAAACACATCTCACCCATTGTAAAAGAAAAAAAAAAAGAAAAAAAAAAGAGGAGACTTGATCCAGCACAGGGGAGCCACTGTAGACCCACAGTGATGCCATGCTTCCAGCACCAAAACACCCACAGATAACAGAGCCTAAATGAACAGCAACAGGCAATGGAAGAGGAATTTCATTTCTTTAGGAACTCAGCCTCAGGCTTCCCATCAGTAAAACACAACCAGCAAAATGAAATAACTGTGTAACATATTAAAAATCTGAAACTGTGTGGGTTATTAAAAAGGAACGTGGCAGGTTTCTAGTTTGAATTTGCAGTACCTGAGCCAGGAAATTCTTGTTTCTTCTGAAATATGTAAGACCTCAAGCTCAGTGTTCAGATTCATCTGAGCCCCTCGTAAACACAGAAACAGGAGTAACCCTACTGATGTCACTGAGACTGGTGTCTTGCTTAAGGTTAATCATGTTTAAACTCAGAGCCAACACACTCAATCCAAACCTCTCAGATCATTCTGCTCATTTATGAAACGGAACAGAGAAAACTGGAGCTCTTTGAACCAAAAACAGCATTGAAAAAAAAGTTTGGTGAAAAGAAAAAAAAAAGAAATCTGTGCACAGAAATAACAAGAGCACCACAATTTAACATAAAGTCCTGGAGGCTGAGAAGAGGCTACAAACCACAGACTCATCAGCATGAGTGTGACCTAAATTAACATTCATTACCCTCAAAGGCTACTGAATCATCTCTCTGAAAATCATCCCCACTTTCTGAGTGTTGAATGGCCTACCTGAAGTGAACCAGCATTTCAAAGCTGTGTTCAGAACACAGGAAAAAACCTGCCAGCATGACTGGGCACCAGTTTAGTAACTTTGCTGTAGCAAAGAACATATTCAATAAAGTTGGAAATACCTTTTAATTCTTATGTGAAGATAAAGGCCTTCATTGTGTTCTTTCTAGCCATTACCTGGAGAGGGAAGAAATGTGACCCAGTAAGTTCAAATTCTCCCTTAAAACCACAGGGCTAATCATCCACGGAACATTAGCTGGATGCTCTTTACCCCGAGTGTAAATGCAACGCAGGCAGTGGAAGCAATTTCCTCATTAGCAGTGATTAAAGAAGACTCAAAAAAAGTTCCTTGAGAAAACAGGAAAGTACAGAAGGAAGTGCTTCTTGTAAAAACCAGGCAGGAGAGAAGATTGCTGTCACCTCTCCCCACTCCTCTTGCTTTAATCCACCAGAGCTTACTAATTTTATTATCCAGACATTAAGGTAAACCTAGTTTCTGTGCTTTCCTGGTGTACATGGCACAATTCTCTTGTTCCTGAGGTCACCATCTAAGGTGGGAGCAGAATCAGTCACATTCAGTCACTTTCCCTGTCCCTCAGGCTGGACAGAGTTTGCAGAGCTGGGAATTACAGCATAATTCTGCCACCCTTTTCCTTGCAGCCACTCTTGGGAGCCTGGTCATCCAAGCGTCCCCCCTGCAGGGACCCTGCTTCTGCAGAAGTCACTCAGAGCTATAACTGGCATCAATTCTCACAGCTTTGTTGGAGGTTATTGGTGTTTTCTGATGGTTCCTGGTGGTAGCCTTTTGTCCAACAACAACTACCCCTCACAAGTTTCCAAGCCTGAAAAACGTTCAAGCCCAGAAAACTGACTGATTCACAAGACAATCTTTCTATTTCTAGGTCAGTCTCATCCTTTTGGAAGGTCTAACTCGTAAGTTTTGACCTGCTTGTGTTTGTGACATCCAACCAAACACCAGCTGACGTGCTTTGGTCCAAAGTGAGCTTTAGTGAGCCTTTTCTTTACATCAAAAGGATCTACAAGTCAGTGTTTCTATAATATTAGTTGAGAATCCTTAAAGTACTGGTATATAATGAGCAGTACTTTATTAGTTATGATATTAGTTATTCTTAACTTCCCATCGTAAAAGCCACACAGATGATCTCTTTTGGTTTGGTGTATATTACAAATCTAGAGCATGGAAAAATTCATCACAATTTGGAAAAAGGGAGTGACTGAAATGTGTCTGCCCAAGCTTTAACTGCTGTAGACATCAGCCCAAAAGCTCAGACCTGCCAGGACAGGATCTTTTATGGACAATGAACGTCTCTTCTCCCAAGTTAGCAAGTGGTAGGATAAGAGGAAATAGCCTCAAGTTGCACCAGAGGAGGCTTAGATTGGATATTAGGAAAAATTTCTTCACCAAAAGGGTTGTCAAGCACTGGAACAGGCTGTCCAGGGCACTGATGGAGTCACCATTCCTGGGGGTATTTAAAAGCCACGAAAACGTGGCACCTGGAGACATGGTTTAGTGGTGAACGTGGTGGGGGAAAGACTGGACTTGGTGACCTTGGAGGTCTTTTCCAATCTAAACAATTCTGTGTTTCTATAAGGGAAGGAATGTTTCCAAAGAATGATTCACAATATCCAACAATAAATGTAACCTTTTCATAAATTGTTGTATTTTAATTATTCCTGATCCTCTGACAGTGATTCTGTCGCTCCCTCACAGCAACACAACATCAGTCGACTAGTCCAGACCTGGAGCTTTAAGCTGCAAATCTCTAAATTGTGAAATAAAACCAGAATCTACAGAGCCTCTCCCCAACACCGTGGGGCTGCTCCTCATCCTGCTCCTCCCTCTCGGTTGCTGCACTCCTCCATTTGCACACAGACCCTGCCCAACCTTCTGCTGTTCCCCTGCTCCCAAGGTTGGCCCTCAGACTCTTCAGGAAACAAAAACTGAGCTTTCTTTAGTTAGGCAGGACACCAGAGTTTACCATCCTGACCTGAAGACAGGCCCTGTTCCTCCTGGCAAGCTCCGACAGTGATTACCAACAGAACAAAGTCATAGGAAATGGTTTGCTTTTTGTTTTTTAATTCCATGGGGTATGTCAAGGACAAGCTTTCCTGCCCTGGCCTTTTTATAGCTGATAACTTATGCGACCACAGATTCTAGAGAAGAGAAGGAAATGCAGAGCTGTCTGCCAAATGACAGCAGGCATGAATCAAACGAACAAAAAAAAAGTGAAAAAGAAAGAAAAAGAAAAAGAAAAAGAAAAAGAAAAAGAAAAAGAAAAAGAAAAAGAAAAAGAAAAAGAAAAAGAAAAAGAAAAAGAAAAAGAAAAAGAAAAAGAAAAAGAAAAAGAAAAAGAAAAAGAAAAAGAAAAAGAAAAAGAAAGAGAAAATAATAAAATAGAATGGTGGAAAGGAACCCGATGCCTTGTAACAACAGAGGGCTGAAGACTTTGAAAATTCACAAGCCCTTCACTGTCCATCTAATGCTGGCATTAAGGGTCAAATTCTATGCACCATAGAAAATCAGCTCAGAAACCAATTTCCACAAGTTACGGCTGGAAAAAGGGAGGATAGTATTAAATATGGTTCAATAATAATTCAATAATTAGATGCTTTTGTTTTGTTCCAACACCAACAAGAGCTGAGTGAAATTGTGTCTTCATTTATTCTGGATTTCTAGGTCTGATTTCTTCCAATCTCAGCCAGAAAAGATTTCAGAGCACTTGATACAAAATTACAGCAGCCACTTAGAGAGTGGGATCATTCAGAAAAGTATCACCTTCGCGATATTTTAACACAAAAGAGAGGCAGTCTATCATGAGGGACCTCAAAAAAAAACCAGAGCAAATGCAAGTTTAAAAAGCCCAGTCAGTGTTTTCTTTTCCATGTGCAGGATGTGATAATAATGAACTATAATATCTTGTTCCTCTCTGAGCCTTACTACAGGGAATCACATCTTCACCAAGAGCCTTTAAAAAAAATGTAGCTTTCTGTAAGTCCCAGAGTATAAATTCATTAATATAGTCAAACATCCATAAGACAGGTAGATACAAAGTCAATTTGATAAATTAGGGATACATTTTTCTTTCTCTTTTTGCTTTTCTGTTGCTCCAAAAAGCCATTACTTGGTTCCTTACTTCAACTACCATTCATTTCCACAACATTCACAGAAGTTGTTGAATAATAACTATTATTCCTGCAAGAAAAATCCTTCTGTTGCCAAGATGTGTGTGCATCCAAACTGGTCATTCAGAGGAAAGAACTGCTACAGAATACCTCATCTCCATGTTTTCCATCCTGTTTTGTGATTCCTCTTACTGAATGACTTTTAAAAAATCATGAAAAATCCTTTGGGTAGGAAGAAAGGCTTTGTACCCCTTCCACAGAGCACTTGTGACCATGTAGGTGCTGTAGAAAGAAAGTGAAAATTGTATTTCACTTCTTCCAAGCCCACTTTAGAAATTATACCCCAGAAAGAGCAGGAAATCCTGTTCCTGAGATGCAGATGTCACAGTGGCAGACTGACAGCTCCCATAAACACAGGACACTGAACAACATTTTAGGACAAAAGTAAAGACCAGAACAATCATGTAAAACACACACAAGGATTAATTGAGAAGAAGAATTTGTTAATGAAGCAGAAATTCACAAGTGACACACCAGCTCTTGAGGGAAGAAAGATCAGCTACGCAGGTACTGAATGCAAAGTATTTGTCTGACCCTTGAGAAGAAAAGCAAATGGCTTTTTAATAGGAAGTGCAACAAAACTTATAAAAAATAAAGTTATCTTCCACTTTGAATTTGCCAGACAGTTATGAAGTCAATTAATAAATCAGGATGTAGGATCTCTCCGCTTGATGACACCCTAATTCCACACCAGACAGAAGCACTCATTTAAAAAACCCCACAATTATTTGTAGGTGAGAATTCTGTTAGAAAAAGACCATTGAAACTATAGCCAAGCATAATTAAAGTTCTACAAGTGCTGCTTCACAGTCTAAAATTATGTTGCAGTCTAAATTTCCTCCCTGAAGAAGCAGGCTGATCAGGAGACACCATCTTCCAGTTTGGGGTCATGGATTTGGAGCAGCCTGGACCAGATTGCCACTGACCAAATGTTGCTCCCAGCTGACAGTGCCACACTGATCTACTCGAAAAGAAAAAGTGGAAAGCCTCGGTTTTCTTCTTAATGGACAGGTGCTCCCCTGACACAAAAACCCAACCCATCGTCCCATTTGGTTTGCAAACTGGAATCCTTATGGATAGCCTAAAAGGAAGACAATGGGTGGAAATGGCCGTGGAAAGTTAATGACTCTTTCAGCGCCACAGATGGTCACTCCAACTCCTCTAACTCCAGGAAATTGCCTCAAACTCCCTTATTCAATTAGAACCAAAAACCTAGAAAATCTCTGTACGAGCAGCAAATTCGACAGGAGTTTGCCACAGGATAAAGTGCAGGAAAAGGGACAAAGACTTTTTGATACCCACCCAGGCAGAAAGAAGATGTTTTATCACACCACAGAGAAGAGATTTAACAGTCACCACAGGACCGTCATGAAGGAACATTTAAATTTTGCAATCACCTTTTATACATTTTGACACCAACCAGAAAATCACTCGGAGAAGTGCAATCAAAATCATAATTAATCTGGTTTGATAGGAGAAGTCTCAATATTACGTAACTAGATTTGGTAAATTCCTAGTTATTTACAAATTTATATTAATGCCATATAGTTTAAAACTTTGTTGTATCCACACCTCCCAATTTTCAAAGAGCAAAATCACTGAGGATAAATAATTTAATATGCTGAACACAGACGACTAGCATTCATGTGACAAATACTGACATGACAATAAGAGCTTTGAAACAATGCTGGTATCTCCCTCAGAAATTGGACAAAGAAGGATTTAGTCCACTTTTCTCAGTGAATTTGAAAGATATCTCTGTTCCTTAGACTCCAGCCATATCCCTTTGAGGTGTGTTTCCATCTTTGTTGCTAAAGTTGGCTTTCTGGGAGAGACAGATTTAAATTTAAACTCAATACTCTGGACATCCTTTTTATTTTCCATAGTGTCATTGTCTTTGTTCTGCAGTTTAAGAAGCCTGACCTGAAACTAGCAATTCATCATACTGCCCAGTTAACAAAAAGGGAGGGCCTGTACAATGGAAAATGTTGCTGAGGGTCTGCTGCTGTTGCCAAGCTCTATCTAAAATCATTTCTTGATCAAGGTCCAGCCCATTTTATTTTTATCTCTTTCATAACACAAGAGAAACGACTTGGCTGAAGTCTGCAAACCATCGGTGGAAAGACAGAACAGCTACCGGGTACCAGAGTAGCTGGCAAGACACACAAGTGCTCCCAGACAGAACTATCAGGAGCATGTAAATAAAAACATAACTTCCATACAGCACTGCCACAGCCTGAGTGCTTTTTAAATCCATCTCCTCCGAGGCAGCACCCACTTGTGCCCGGTTCAGCCGCGGACAACCGAGAGGCAAAGCACGACGCTGCGCCCATAACTATCAGAACTGTGACCTGGATCCCTCTCAACATCCCCCCGTGCCCACTGTGAGCACAGATCACTGGCAAATCGAGTTTGCATTTCATCCCATCGGTTGCCAATATTTCATGGGAGCGAGCCTCTGACCTCTGTGTCAGCGTGTCCAAAATGCAGCGTGAAAACCAGTCCTAAATGAACCACTTCAATGGAAACCAAGCAAGCAGTTCCTCACATTGAACAGATAATGCCCCAGTATAGAAAATTGAGTGCAGGCTGAAAGTAGTGCGGAGAGTCGAGTACAATTGGGGTTTCACTCAACACAAAAAAGTCGCCGTCAGAGAAGGAAGCATTTAAGTTCTGTTGACTCAATCTATTAATTAAGGTAAACACAACTATTTAAAGTTCCAGGCAATTCACGTATTTTTGGCCAAGAAATGAGTAATTATCTTGTTTGTGACTAATCTCAGTAGGAAATTTATAAGGGCCAAGGGCCGTTTCAGAAACACACAGTCTGATGCGAGTACAGGAGACTGTATTGGAGGTATTTTTCTGCTTGCAGAGAGCATTTTACAATTACTACCCTTTTTCAAACTAAAAAAAGGGTAAAGAAAGAATTCAGGCCTCTAAAACTACATCTGACTTTGTTTCTAAACCTGAACAGCCTTCAGATTACCATATCTCACCCCATTCTCTGTCACAACTTAATAATCACTCACACACGAAGACTCACAAATCTGATGTGCACTCTGACAGCTCCAAAACAGGGAGAAACCAAGAGGCAATTTTTCCTCTCAGCTCTCATCAAGGTCCTGGTATTATCCTGATTAAAGGAAATGCTTTCTTTTGAGCCTGGCACCACATCTGTGGTCAGGTGCTGTGTGTACCAAGTGGAGAAAAATGTTCAAGGCCAATTTAATCTCCAGTAAGGAAATTAAGGGGGCTCGGTTACCTGCACTGACTGAGAGGACCAGTCTTTCCATGACACAAGCTCACATTTGTAACTTTACCGTGCACATTAACCAAATAGTTTCCAGAGACATGAATTTCATGGAGCTTTCCAAGGATTCTGGGGGTGGAAAAATATGTTCCATTTGAGAGTATGCTCTGTCTGTGCCACAGTGCCTGTGGCAGCCCATACTTTTTATCCATCTACATCCAGATCAAAGCATTCATCCCCAACAAGCACAACCCTTGACATCAACAAGTTTCTCCAAAAGAAGAGGTGTCTGAACATTTTCCATAGGTGTTTAAACAGAGTAAACGATGATCTCACACAAAAACAGCATCAAGGAAAAGCTAAACCACAGCCATACAGCAGAGAAGAAAGTTTAGCTCAGAAAAAAATCCTCCCTTCGAGTAAGGCAACTCCTCTGTCAGTGTCACCTCCAGGATCAGCTGCAAAGTGCTCACACAACAGAGAGAATTTTTCAAGCCTTTTCTGGAAAGCTCAGTAGTGCACCTGGAAGATTCACAGATCAGACGTTCTCTGTTTGCGCTGTCTGAATATCTGGATGGCTTTGATTCATGTACCACAGGACTTGTACAGAATCCAGCTGCTGCAAGCATAATGAAATTTATACATTAAATCTCTGCATTAAAGCTGCTCTCCAAAAAGGTTCTGGCAGCCCAGGGGAAANGGAAAAAAAAAAAAAAAAAAAAAAAAAAAAAAGACCTGCAGGAATTTGCCAACTGTATGTTTTACTAAACTTTAGAGCTTTGTATAAATGTGTGATGTGTTGTAAGGCTCACCAATGTCAACACATCTGCAGTCAGGATAATCTTCCCCTGTGCACTCTGTACTTGTTAGATATTGTTATAAGAGCTTGGTAATAACACATTCCAGATTTACCAAATGTATTAAGTCTTTATCCAGAATGCTTGGCAGGGATCAGAGCATGATACCTGTTAACTATTATTATTATTATTATTATTATTATTATTATTACTATTATTACTACTACTTTTAATCATCCAAGGGTGCCAGGCAAATAAAAATATTTAGGATAAAATCCTGATTCTCCTGAAGTCTGGGATTTTTTCCACTGGTCTTTACAGAGCTAAGATTTCACTCCTGATCCCTGTCATAAAACGACAACAACAAAAAATAGTAATAATCAGAATTAACAATAGACAGAACAATGCTGGGAGGTTGAGAAGAGAGAATAGCAAAACCAGAGACAGAACTCCATGGTTATGCAAACTTATTATGAAACATCACCATGCTTTTTCAAAGCAAAGAAAATAATAACCCAAAATAGAAGGAGTGGAATAAAGTGTCAGTGACTGTATTACCCCGTTTCATAAAAGGGAACACAAAGATTCACAGAGGTTTGCACCAATTCTTGGTTTTATGAAAACCAGATTACTTTGCAGCTGAAGAAGGAATTTAAGAAGGAAACTTAGAAGCTGAATTCCTGAGCAGGAATTTAAGGAAGGCTAGGTAAGAATTTTGAAAATACAAACTTTTTGCCCAGTGTCAGTGAGCAGGACCATTTCCCATGACAGGGTGAGGATTTTGAGCTCTTGAGTTCTGACTCCCAGCCCCACATTCAGAAGAGGAGACTTTGAAACACCAGCTCCTCTCCAGACGACACGGACATCATCCACCTGTCCTGGCTGTGTCCTTGTGTGGGGGTGGGGGGAAATGGGCACAGGAGAAAGAGCACAGAGAAAAGGAAAGAACACACAGAGGCTTGGTGACTGTCACCAAACTCCAACACAGAATTGCTCACCAAGGTCTGAGTTTCCCTATTGTGGTTGCGCCAAGATTTATTAAAGCCCAGCATGTGTTCACTTATTTCTATCCAAAATTAACTGAAAAGGCACTTTGCATCTGCTCTAAGGGAAAAAAAAAAAAGCAGAAAAGTTTGCTTATTTGGCAAACTTTGTTTAAAAATCTGTTTCTTCCAAGGTTTGTCTCTTTAGTTCTTTTTGTTTGTTTGATTGGGGTTTGGGGAGCTTTTTTGATTTTGTCCATGGGCGTGTAGCTTTCTTCCCCTCCTGCACCTCTCTTCCTCCATCTGTTGACCTCACTTCAGCACATAGTTTCCCACTTACTTTGCCAAAAATGTATAAAACTTGGGGCGTCTGCTCCGATTTCTTTGTGACTGGTAATTGTATCATTAAACTAACATTTGCTCTGTTAGGCCCTGAAACTTTAATTAGGCTCTTCTGCTCTGTTTGCCCTCGCGCAGGCGCGAGCGCGGAGCACCGCTTCCACATGGAAGTGGTAGGGAATGGCCTTTCTTACCAACAAGCTGGGTGAAAAGCCAGAAACCCCAGCACTGAGGGCTTTACAATACCAAGTACCATCCTTTCTGCCTACGAAATGCTTTCCTAGGCAAAATACTTTCCTTGCCTTGCACTTCCATCAAAGCCCCCTTCTCTCTCGCTCTACCATCCCTGAATTCTGCTAGGCTGTGGACAAACATAGTCCAAACCCTCTCAGAGGCCCAGGGGAAAAGGTCCATTCCTTGAAAATTCAGTTTTCAGCCATGGAATCAGGCCACAGAGCTCACCTTATTTTCACCATTAAGTCTGGAGTCTCTAACACTACTCTATTGCATATTCAGAGTCGGATGAGTATCTCGAGAAAGATCCTCCTGCATCAGAAGCACCAACACAGGCAGGGAATAATTACGTTCACATATGAAGCAGCACTTGGGAACATTTTGGGAGCAGGTTTCCACTAAAGCCCAAAAAAGTAAATTACACTTCGAAAAGTAAACACCACAATTTTCAGAGTTAGAAACCATTTTGCCTTGTTAAAGTGATCCTTTACTAAATCTAGTAGGTGTGGGTAGACACAGAGGATATATAATATTTTTTACCACTGCAATCAGCTCCCTGTTATTCCAGCAGCTGCACACTAGGAATCACACAGCATTTTAGGGAACGTTCTCAGAAATCAGATCTAGCCGTTTTGTGGATTTATATCTATCTCAGGTAACATACCTTCTCTAAGAAGGAATATTTACAAGCTAGGCTCTTTGACATAAGAATATGACATTTGTTTACCTTTTCAGTGGAATGAGGACAGCGAGGTTTCCTCTTTTTCTCTGTGATCCCTTCCCACGACAACATCTTTTCTTATTCACATGTTTTGTTTAGCTGCATTCAGTAGGTGTTACAACTGCCCTGCAATAAAGCTAAATCCTCACGAGGTGTTCCCTTCCATTGCCACACACTTGGAGAACATTTGAACCCACGTGACGTTAAAAAAAAGAGAAGCCAAATCTCTCAAATCCTAACACTTCGGTTTCATCCTTACCTTTCAGTGTTGCCAGGTGGGTGGATTTTCCTGGTGCCCTCCCTAGAGGCAGCACGAATCCAGAAGTATGTTCTCTGAAGAGATTATAGCCTGAAAGAAAAAAGTGAGCACAGGGAAAAGATCCATTTACAAATACACTGGACAGGCACTGACTGACCACCCAGCAATGCTGGGAAGCTGCGTTTCATTAGAAAATTCCCGGGCACCTTGAACAAAGGAGAGATATACCTGTGGAAAAACCAGGAAAATGGTAAAATCCTGCCTCTAAATCCATTGTTCTTTAATAGAAAATCTCATTTCTTAAGGTAAAAAATAGTACAGCTCTGAAGCAGACACTGTTCCAAAGTACAGTCCCATCAACACAGAGATCCAAGATGAAAACAAAAAACACCGTGTTTTCCCCCCAAACTAGCACTGAACAGATCCGGGGTAGATCTCATGGGAAGGCACCTCCTGCAAGGTTGCTCCTCCACTGTGTTCAGAAGTGTTGCTGTGAGCGGCACTAATGACGAGGAATGGCACGACAAGTTCAGAAGGAAAGCAGTTCTGATCTTTATTAATTAATTAATTCATCTTTTATAATGTGATTCGCAAAGAGTGTGTTGGATGGCATAAGACAGTTGGGTGCTCGGCCATCCACCCCTTGAGGGGATTGGTCAAGCTTTAAGACACTTATTCCAAAATATGAGACAGTTAGAACCATAACAATCTTGCATAGCAAACCCAGGTGCAAGATAAGGAGTTAGTTTACAAGAACCCATAGCAGTGTTTTTCACAGCTTCTGTGAGAACTGCAAAGTTCTCACAGAGAGCTGCAGAAAGCTGAAAGATTTCTCTACCAAAGCTTTTCAGCATCCACACAGAAGCATTTAAACATCACACAAAGCGTAAACTCAGGGGATGTGGTCTCGTGGTCCTGGGGAAAGTGGGGCTCCTACAACCAGGTGGCCTTGGAGGGAATCCCCAGCCACGGTCCCTTCCCAGCTCCAGGCACCCCAAGGGCAATCAAGTGCCCATCTTTATGAGCAGAGAGTGATGAGTAAGCACAGAAGATAAAAGAGACACTGTCAGGACAGAAGATTTTTTTTTCTGGACCCTGGAAAGGTTCTAAAAGCCACCTTTGCCACTCGAAAATGCACAGAATGCAAAACAACCGTGATACCTCGGAATTACTGAGCAAACAGTAAATTAATTCAGTTTACTCATTTAATCATGAGTCTGGGTGAAAAGGTATCTCCAGCATCTCTTCCTTCCTCCCAAGAAACAGAGATTACTTAGGAGAAATGGACAGGTGTTGCTTTTCCAATGACGTAGAGAAACTGATTTTTTATTTAATAAAAATACGGCGTTTTTAAATGAGTATGAAAAGTATATATTATCAAACCACATGAACTCCCCTCTGAAGTCCCCACACACAAAAAAGAGAAAAACACAATGGGCTAATTTCTAAACAAAGAGTTGTGCATTTTCCCATTTTAAACTGTTTATAAAAGCTAAAACCTAGTCGAACTGTACTGAGAGTGAGAAACAAGGGCTTTCAATTCATCCGTGCCTCTTCCTTCAAGCGTGCCTTTCACCACCTAAGAAAATCCCAAACAATAACAACATACTAAAAAGCCTAAACTTTTGGCTAAGTTTCCAGCTGCTAATTTTGTCTGTCATGAGCTGCTATTGTCAGTCCGAAGGAGGGATTGTTCCCAACTTTAAAAAAAAAAAGAAAAGTAGAAGATGCAAAATATACTCAAAGTAACATCTGTGTTTTCTGATTTTATTAAAGCATTTTGTCTTTGTTAAACAGAAATAACAAAACACTGAGCCCTTCCCATCAGTATTCATGACGTCTGCCTTTTCATACAAAACCCTCTGAAAGAAAATTCCCCCTGGAAAAAAAAATACTTTCCTTATAAAAAAACAGATTGTGAGACAGATGATTGCATTGTTTAATCAAATTTCCATCTGAAAACTCTTTTCCTAGTTTTAGATTTAGCTCACCCAGTAAGGCACAGGCACTAGGAAGCACGTGGAAGTATAAAGTAGCAGCTCCTCCATTTTATTATCTCCCTTGAGCTTTGCAATTGGCAATTGAAAAAAGGGGAGGAACAAAAGTAGCGGACATAAATTAAGCCCTGCTTTTTAAAGTTCAAACTGAATTTTCTTTATTTTTCTACAGCTGTCAGATAAGCAGGGTAAACCCACTAATGCATGTTTAATTTATAAAAACTCATAATGTTCAGTAGTACGACCTCCATTGGAGACATTAGTTCAGGCCAGTGAACTTGGAGCAAGCCAAGTGTGGAAATGTGGAATTGGGCCAGTGACCCCCACCAGTGCCTGTCATATCTGCTGAAAGCAAACTTGTCAAATATAGAAGGGGCAGAAGGAGGACAAGAGTATCCTTAAACCAGGGAGCAGCAACAAAGCAAAGATGCCCATCATCTATTCACAGTTGTCTGTTGTTCAGTAAGGGCTCTGGCCGTCTCAGGAACAAAAAGTCTGGTTATAGCCTCAACCTTTCAACCCTGGCTGCTCTGGGGCCCTTTCATTTCACAGGCTCCCCAAAGCTGATGAGTGATCATAAAGCTATGATACGCTCCTTGCTGTTATCATCCCTTCAAACGTACTCTGTACCCAGCAGAAGAGGGAGAGAGTATTCCCAGGACTGCTAGCCTGCCATAATAAAAGATCCACTGTTCTTCCCCTTCAGCTACAACAACAGACTTTCAAAATAGATGATTGGTTGTATTAATAGTAATTCCTCAGGATTTTTTTTTTTTAAATAAACCAAACCATTTCAAATATCTGCATTACATCCTAACAGTGGTTTTAATTGACTCACTGAATGCTTTTCCTGAAGCTTTGGCTGTGGCCTGATTTCTTTTTGTCCCCTCAGTCTCATTTGTACAGTTTTATTCCTCAGCAAAAACAAGATGCGACTGCAGGGGGAAATCCCCCCTGAGCATTTGATTTCACAGACACAGGAACCACTTAAACCCTCACCGTTGTCAACAGAAGACAGAGAACCTGCGCCGACTCCGTAAAAAAACCAAGGAAATTTGTAGGACACATTCAGCTCTCATATCAACAAGCTTTGGTGACCTTACTCCGTGTTTATTTCCCATGTTCTCATGACTACTCTGCATTTCTAATTCTCCTTTTTGAACAAACATGCTGCAAGTGAGACACCTGATTCTCTCCTCAGCGAGATGCCAGTGGTGGCCCTTGTGTGAAAGCAGATCTCTGGGGGCTGTTCCCACGCATGGCTCCTAACGGGTGCCTCTCCTACCTACCCAGTCACACATCAGCACTTCTATCAGGTATGAATGAGCACAGTTCTGCTTTTTTAACGCAAGAAAGTCTGCTGGTGCTCACCATTTCATATTTCCTATTTTGGACGGTGTACGCATAAGAAAGAAAGTTAGATTGCAAAAAACATGATAATTCTACCCTCTTCAATACTGATTCCTGCCCACCAGATGAAAAGCCTGATGCTCCTTGCTGTACAAAGCACTCTTTGAGGATCTTTAAGTCGCCAGTGCCTTACACCACTGTGCAGACTGCTAACACGCTTGAGTTTGATCACATTTTCTTATCCTGGAGATAAAGTAATACTGTGATAATTTTCAGACATCTTGTGCCATGTTCCTGAAAGATAACTTCTAGGATAGCCATTTCCAGCCTAGATACTTTTAAGAGAGAAATTTAAAGTTTTTGTATAATTTCTCATTTTGTTTGTTCCATTGAGATAAACTTTAGTGCCCTGAGTGAACTGTGGTCTACCAAGACAAGTATTTACAAACTCATATTTGAACAGAATACATACTACTGTATGTATAACTCCTGGCTTCAGCCCCAGAGAGGTAGGTGAGGCAGAAGAACCAGCCTAATATACCTAAGAATAAATAATTTAAGTAATTTATTTGTACCTGAGTGCCTCCTCTTGAGTTAACTTCGCGCACAGGCATCGGAAGAATGTCTTTGTTTCTTCTGAGAAAGAAAAGCAAGAACTCTGCAAAGATACTAAAAAATTAATATTATTTATATTACAACTAGATTTTATAGCTAATAGTTACTGTTTTCAGTTAATAAGGTGAACTAATCGTAGCTTCTGCTGTATCAAACACAACGGTTCAAATACACATCACACCAGAGTATTACACCAAGTGTCTTTTAAGTGATGTTACCTTTTCAATAAATCCTGGAGCCAAAACGAAAAAAAAAAATCCATTATCATTGCAAGACTTCATGTCACAAAAATGGACAGAAATAATTTCATAGGTGCACAAGTGATATATTCCATAAACAGTCCTATGGTATTTCCCCACAGTGACCAAGTCTACTTAATGACAAAGAGGAAATCACAGGTGAGCCCATCTAATGAACATAATCTCTGTTTCAGGGAAAATTATCAGAATGTAATTGACAAAAAAAATATTATAAATGGAAGCCCTTAAAGTAAACTGTGTCATCCTTCAGCCTCATTACTGCTTCCTACTTTAAAATAAGGGGTGATTATTGAGCACTGTCAAAATACTCTTCAGCTTCACAAGCCCTGGGGATGATTTCTGTGCACTCAGCCTGGTGAGGTGGACCTTAATCTGCCATCGTTATCTCTGAGATACACGACCCTGTCGTGGAAAAAAAAAAAACCCACAAGATGACCTGTTTCCAAACTCGTGCTGGTAACAGCATTATGTAGCTCAGCCCATCATTTATTATTTTGTATGTTGTTTATGATAAAGCTTACAGACAGCCCTGAGAATATTTAGAGGATCCAGAGACGGAAACCAGCTTAAGGAAATCTCTAAACACAGAGACGTGAAAAGGATGGCAAAATCAAGTCATCAAAATCCAGAAAGCCTTACAGGTCAGACTTAAGGTTGGCCAGACAACCTCAATTGAATGTGTGGAGTTTTGGGCTCAATGTGCCCTCATTTCCCTCTGTGGTTTTGGCTCTACCATCCATAGGGTCAGAGCGCATTACTGAACCTGATGGAAACCTCCCCACACCTGGGCAGTGATCTCCCTCCTTTTACTACTTCTAACACAGATTAGAAAGCAGAATTTTACTCCATCAAAAGGTCAGGAGGTGAGCAAGTAGCACACGCAGAGAAGAGACTTTTCCCTCATCCAAGAGCTGCAAATAGGGCAGCTTGGGAGGTTTAGGGATATTCTTTAGCAATTCACATTTTGCCACGCCCTCCTCTGCTCCCCCTTAGATTTGTTTTCAGTTTGCTTTTCTGCTTGTTAGTTTCGGGGGATGAGGTGGGAAGTGTTTGTTTGTTTGCGGCGCGCTCGGCAAGTTTGGTTGTGTACTCGAGTCCTTTCCCATTTCACTGCTACTGAACATTCCTATAAATCCCATGGCCTTTTCCTAAAACATTCCTAGCCCACACTCCAGGTTTTACTCTAGAAACGACCTCCTTTCTGTGCTACCTGTTCATCCTAACCGAAGACCTCATCAGCTTTTAGGAAGACCCTGCAGGTAGGCATTTAAAATATATGATAAAATATGGTAAATTTGTAGGGTTTCCACAAACCAGATGGAATTCAGAAGGCTTTTCACCACGCTGTTTTATGAGGAGTCATATCTCGAAAGGGCTGCAATATTTGGTTTAGCATTGTTCCTAGCAAGAGTTACATCGTTTTCTTTTCCTGCTAAGTTATCTTTAGTGATTATTTTTAGGGTCTGGTTCTCTATCTGATGCAATTACAGTAATTCCTATATGCTCTTTTTTTTAAAAGACATCTATAGGACCATTTTAGTGCCAAATTTTCAAGACCTTTACTTGCAAATTGATTTATTTTATGTTATATACTGACAATCACGAGGTAGGCAAACTTGTCTGATAAGAACATCAGCATTTATCCACAGTGCAAATGGTTTTACATGGTCAGAGTTCCTCCACATATTAAGACCAAGTGTTTTCTCAATCTCTTAATGTATCAGCACTGCTCTGGGGTGCTCATTAAGAAACCAACTATCCCTTATTTGGAATTTTATAAATTGTCTGCCAATTTTGGATGTGCAACCACTGTTTTGATGAGACCTGCCTACCCCAAGCCTATTAACCACTTCCAACAACACTTCAGATCTTTCGTCTGACAGCAGTTCAAACCCTAAAGATGTCATTTCTCTTTCTGAGCACTATCTCCTCATTTTGTGTATCTATGGTCCCAGCCTGTACCACGAACGTGTATCTCATTAGACCACATAATATCCATGTTTAATTATCCTTAGCAGGCTAAAATTTGCCAGTTTCCATATGGCTGATCTGTTCAATCTGCCAGGTTTTTCATTATTTATTCAGGAAAAAAAAAATGGCAATTTACAAAAACAAATTCTTTGTTTCCCCACAGAAAGAGCAGTTTCTATTCTCTGAGCCAAAAAAACTAGAACTAAACAATACGTACAACAGAAGCAGATGTAGCCATTATGGTGTGGCCTGGTGCTTTGAGAAAAGGGACAGCACGGGTAAAATTAATGCATTAATACATTTACTTCAACGTGTTTAACCTCTCCTACTTAACATCACTCACGTTATTCTTGTGAGTGTGGGGAAATTTAAACTTCTTCACCCCTGTTTGCTGCCTTAATCCCACCACCAGGTTCTGCGGATCAAAAGGAAAACACTCAGAGAGCACACACCTAAATACAGCCAGTGCTTTCGGGTGGTGACCAACAACCTCTGCTGTTGTCAAATTCAGCATCCAGCCCATGGATCTATTTTGTATCAACACACTGGAACTGTTTTTCTGGATGGCATCTCCACAGAATAACGCCAGGGTCGGTACTGAGGACCAGGGCTGCACCAGCAGGGCAAACATGAAGTTATTATGTCCCTTTCAGAGAGCGTAAAAGTTGCTCTAGCTTGAAGCCATATGGCCCAGAAGCGTGTTGACATATCTCAGCAATAAGGGGTTATGTTACAGAAGGGACCATGCCGAGGAGATCAAAAAAGCTGGATCGCCTACTTGACCAGTGTCACTTCACTGAACCCGTGCAAAGAGCTCGAACAAAGTGACATGAACTCATCTGCGACCACTGTCTAGGAGCAGGGACCTTTAACAATGGCAGCACCTGCCAGATCGCCGCTCTCCTCCCCAATAAAGTCACCAACAGCCCCCTCACTGTTCTGTCATGTGCCTGGCACAAGGCCCCTATTGTTACCAGCCACTCTCACTCCAATAATTTCTCCTCTAAATGACACTGCACCACCACAGGTCATTTCAAGGGGACTGAAAAGAAAGATTTTGCATCTGTTTTGAGTTGTAGGCACCAAGGGGGAGGGGGCTCGAAACCCCTTGATAGCTGGCAAATGGTAATAGCAAAATGTCTCTATTGTTTGTGTCTGAACAAACAACCATACTACATGAGAGTTTTTATTGTCCTCAAGGCAATCTGCCACGATTGCTCCCCTTTGCCCATACTCTACAGAGAGAGAGAGAAAGAGAGAAAAAAATCACCACAATAGTCACAGTTAGGAAACCTTAGTGAGAGTTTAATGACCAGCTACCAACTAATGGATGGTGAGTAACATATGGCAGAGCTTGGCCTCTTCACATATTGATTAAAAATAATTTAAAATTTAAAGCCAAGTTTGTTTGACAAGGTTCCAGCTTCTCAGCAGCCACTTAACAATCTGAATAAATCTAAAGGGGAAAAGCTTAAATTCTAACTAACCCAAGGCAAAGCAGAACAAATTCATTGTCACATTACATAATTGAATCTATTACATTTACCCAAGATTAACAGCCAACACTTAACGATTTTCTCCCTCTACCTAAAGTAGTTGCTGATGTAAACAGCAAAGCAACTCTTTGCAATATTTGGTAACCTTTGTAGACTGCCTCTATTAGACCCTCTTTATTAAACACAAATATTAATGGCCGTAATCAAGACCTGCTAGTCATGTTTTAACCACATAATATTATTTAATGCAACAGAATGAGTCTATTCTTGTGCCCTTGAAGCACCACTTGAGTTCAATGGTCATATTTTTATACACATCTTTGTGTTCTTTTTAGATTGATGGATGTCAGAAGCTGTAGCACTTGAGATAATTGTTCCTGCTGGATGGATTTAAATAAAGTCTAACTGGATTACTTTTTATTTGCTTTCAAAACCAGCCACACACACTAACAAATGGATCAGATAACAGCATAGAAATTGCAGTAGCTGTCTCTACCAAGGATCAGATGTGCAGCTAAGAAGATTCCAAGTAAATGAAAGGAACACAAAAAAAAAGGCTGGTGAAGAATTTAAAATGGTGACTTTCCGGAAAAGGAAAAAAGATAAGTCCTCTACGGCTCAGCTATAGACACAGTAAGGATCTGGATAAAGACTTGGGATATTTGGAAAGTGATATAAATTGATGGCTAAAGCATAAAGCACTCAGTTATTATCAGGAGGCTGCAACCTGCTCCTGGTTCAGGTGCTGAACTGCTCCATAACCTCAGACCTGTCACTTTGTCTCTAGCTTCTCCCTTACACAGTTTTTAGTGGCTTCTACAAAATGTTCTGGTCTTTGTTGAGGCTCTGCCCGTTAATCCAACATGGAAGAGTCACCAAAGAGAGGGTTCAGTGCTGAGACCTCCTTCAGGTCCACTACAAACATTTCCTCTACATTGCAAAGAAAAAGGGCAGGTATCAAAAATTTATATTTGGAAGAACAACGCACCCCAGGCACTTCAGAGAACACCATCATCAGCCTAAAGTAGCGGTGAGGCAAAGTATCTGCCTCATTTATGACCCACGATTCCCATGGATCAGCTGAACTGGCACGAACTGCAGGATACAGGGAGCAGCACAGATCCCCTGGTTCCTGTGAGCCGTGGTCAGAAGAGCAACACCCAGAAACTGTACTGAGGGCATTTTTGGGTATGAAGAAATGGCAGGGGATGCATTAGAAAACACAGCACTGATGACATGATGGCATATAAAAAATGACAGGTGATGGCAGGAATGATGGGGGAAGAAAACGTGTGTCCTTTTCCTGAGCAGCAGCAGCAGCAACATGGGGAGGAGGCAGCACGAGCATGGAGGTGCAGCTTGGTTCTCAACCAAGGGGGTCAAGTTGATTCCATACTTTCAAAAAGTAACTTTAAAACATTTTAACAGGTTTGACTTGATTACATCTGCTTATTTCTTTTAATGGAATTGCTAAAATACACTTTAAGAGCTGACTTTATTACTAGAGCTCTTCTGCTCTGCCAGCACATTAGTCCATGACAGAATTTTGAAAGGGATTAATCTACACATGGATGGAAGACAGAAAGAGAGCTCCCAAAATGCCACAGGAGTTAAGACCTAACTTGTTTAAATGCTTTTGTAAGAACACCACAAAAAACCCCCCACTAGATACAAAAATAGCATCTTCGAGCACCTATAGATGTGTCAAAATCTGTCCAGCAGCTATGCATTAACTGCAGAGTGCTCCTCAGAGATAACAAAGAATGATTGTTGCATTTTACTGATTGGAAACTGGAATGTAGCTCAAGGTCACACAGGAAAATCTGTGTCAACACCAGGATTAGAAGTAAGATCATCTGGCTTCCAGCCCCATAAAATCATCCTTCCTCTCCAAAAAAATTACTTGTCTTTTCTAATAATAAAAGCCACTGCAGGAAGGGGTGGTCTTCTGTTTTTGTCTTTTAAGTTCAGAAATATAAGGAATGATCAGCTCTGGTCCTCCCTGCATTTGGACTTCCTAGATGCTTCCCAAGGACAGCCAATGCACACTGAACACAGGAAAAAAGTGAACAGCTTCGTTCTCATCTCATTCCTTCCCCTCCATGCTCCCAACAGCAAACAACCTAAATCAGGATTTGAAACAAACTAATCCTTGGCACACTCACTTTTCTTTCAGGTGTCTCCATGGAATCTGACCACATCCCAGCCTTTGGTGTATTTTTCAGATCTACAAGGCAGGAAGTACTGGTCTTCATCAAGAGAAGGGGAACAAAGGTTTAGACCAGGAAGTTGCTAAAAGTCAGGCATGAAGGTAGGTTTTTGAAAGTAGTTTCCTAATTCAAAGCTTAGTGCTTCACCTGTTGTATCCACCTGCATCCCAAAAGCCTGAAGGAGGCAACTGGCACTCAATGTGGATGCTAGCACCACCTTGTATTAACTCATACCAGCCAAGCATAAAACACTAAATGATACAAAATTGGGGCATGGCCAATTAATTGTGGTATTTATCATGCATTTGACATGCAACATGTTACCTGTGTTTGGTTGATTTTCATATTTGGGACAACATAAGTGCGCCACACTGGCATGAACACACAAAAACAGCTTCTGCCGTGTGAGCTCCTGGCAGACATGGGGTATTGCCCAAGTGTCCACTGAAATTACATTCTTCACACTCCCATACTGAGCATTTTATACATTTTATAAACAGGATAAAACTGAAGCCTGCAGAAGGAACACAAATGCCTTCCACAGAAAATGTGCTCGGAACACCAAGGGTGCCATCATTTCCTCTCAGGCAGTTGCACGTTGCCCATAAACATCATTAGAGTTTATGTGCGCACAAATGATCTCTGAACTATTTGTCGTTAAATTTAATTAGAATCTCCTGTCTGAAGGGAAAAATAACAGGACCTGGGAGTGCATTTGGAAGCCATTACGGACGGCCTTTGTGCTCTGTGGAAGGGCACATTGCAGCTGAAGTGGCCACGTGTAAGCGCAAGTGGGGAGGAGCAGGGAAACACATCGCACTGCAGAAGGGAAAGGGAAGGCAGAGGAGAGGGGCTGCAGCCTCTGCACTTCCCAGGGACCTTGGATCTTTCTGCCTGGCATCGGGATGCTAGGATTTTCATCGTGGCAAACACTCTCCAAAAGGAAAGAAATGGAGGATTAAGGAACCCTCAGCCAACGGGTCCGATCCTGCTGCTCACCGAGCCCCGTGAAGCTGATCCGCCTAAGGAAGGACAGGAGAGCACTTCCCGGGGAAAGTCAGGGAAGCACAGGCATTTGCATCACATTTGTAAAAGCTCCCGCCACAGATATTTTAGGGCCATGGAGGACTTCCTCCTGCCTTCCTTGCCCCCCTTCTCCCAGCAGGTCAAGTAAAAGTCTGCTGCCCTGAGCTATCTTTCCTAGCAATCTGATTAACATATGGACACACTCTGGCTTACCAAAAACAGGAAATCAATTTGAAAGGCAAGACAAATATTATTTGCTTTCTTCCCATCTGCTGTGATATGTGAACACGCCTGCTTTCAGCAGTGATACAGGATTATTGATTTAGGATATTTATAGTGTTTATGCCATTATCAGGCCAGCTATCAGAGGGCTGTAGGAAAGGCTGTTTGACCCTACAGGCTGTTTAAATACGCGGTTGCTTAAAAAAAGTCAGATTTTCTTATTCAAGTTGACAGCAATACTATTTCATGTCGTGCCTAAAGATACCATTTCCTGCTTTGCCATCCACTTCTGTTTGATTGCCAGTCAAATTAAATGTAATTGTTAAAGGTCTCTCCTCTCTGCATGGTGACCCCGATGCGCTTCCAGGCTACTGCTCTGACCCTCTGGGTCTGCAAAAAGCTGGTTTTCACGACACCATTGCCTTTTTACCCATAATCAGGCTGAGTCACTTTGCTGGAGGGAGCACAGAAAGCCAGAGGACCATTTACCACAAGCACAGACTGGCTTTTAAACAGATGAGTTTTAAGAAGCCTCTCCATAAATAATCAAGCCAAATAATTGTGAAGTGGCCACAGATAACTGTCTAAAAAGAGATAGCACTGTGTGCTTCCAGCAGTAGGCCAGGCCAAAATGTGAAATATCCAACCGGATTGATGCTGAGAGCGTGTAAGAAATATCTTTCATAATAATATTGCATCCAACCCATAAACACTTCTCCGCATTGCTCAAGCCTCACTAGAAAACCCACAAGGTGTCAGGAGGGCTTATTTTGGAAATAATTAATGAGAGCCTGTGCTCACAGAGAGCTCCATGTAGCAGTGCGTGGCTCTGTCGAGGGACAGCAATCATTCTTAGGAGAACAAGCACCTTTTAGGGATGGGTTAGGATGGCTGATGCTCCTGGAAGTACTGGGCTGTTTGTGTGACTATCTCTTGACCCTTCCAGCCTTATTTCTCCATCATTTTAAGTAGAAAATAACTGGAGAAAATTGCAAGGTACTGGAATATAAACTAAAAATTAACATGCATTCATTACTAAGTAAAGCATTTAATAACCAAGTAGATTTTTAACAAACATTTCATGCGTTATGGAATAAGATAAAGCTCAGATAAAGCACTGAGCTGAGGCACACAAGACTTGCATATGATTCTTACTTCTACCAAGGCCTTTCTACAGTCACTCTTAGATCTTAGACCTGGGTGCCCCCTGTGTGTTGTTGTTACATCCCACGTAACAGAGCTGGCACTGGAACAGGGATTCAACTCAGCCTGGATCCTTCAAAGGATCCAGACAGGTCAAAATAAGGCAAATCCCCACATCTAGAGCAGGGGCAGGGGCTGTCAGATCTTCCCTGCTGTGAAGGATTTGGGGACCTGAGGCCTTCACAGGAGAATGAGTGGGAAAAACTAAGGCAAAGATGACTCCAGGGATTGAGATAGGGCAAGGGAGGGTGATGGAGAGAAGCACTGACTTACAAAGCCACATGACTTGAGGTAACTCGAACAGAAATGTAAGTTTAGGAAGCAGTTCTGCGCCTAGAATCCGGAGGAGCTACGAGGTCATGAGAAAAACTCTGTTTAGTTCCACCACATCAGCAAACTCCCTTCTGCAGCAGGTGATAACTGGCTCCCAAACATCTGGCTATACTTCTAGGGAAGTCCAAGGAGAAGGAATTGAAGCAGCAGCAGTGTACGAAATCATCTGGGGTTATATCATGCTATGAAGTCACTCAGATGCAACAGGGATGCTGGAATCCACTGACTGAGCAGCATCCTGGCAGGACAATTCCAACTCTGTGCACAGTGTGTTCCTGAATGGCCAAGGGTTGTGCTGGGAGTTAATCACAGTATTTTCTAATAATAGGCATAATTTGCAGCAAAAGTTACAGAATTAATCTTTGGGGTCGGGTAACCCTCATGTCTCAAAGGCTCCAACACACTATCACAGGCACCGCTCCTCCTGACCGGAAGAATCATTTAATAGGAAATCCTGACATCTGGAAGAGCACATCTGGCAACCATAATGTTCCCAAACTTGCTAAGAGTCCTTTTACATCAAATTACTACCAACTTCCTCGTGTCATGTTCTCCCTTTACAAGTTGGGCCTGTATCACTCGCATTTACCCCACGGAGCAGCACCAATTATGTAACAATCACCTGTTTATCTGTAGAACAGTGAAACTTTTAAGATATTCCTGGTGCTGGTGAAAAGTCAAGAAGTTTACAGTGAGATGCTCCTCGGTTGTTCAGTATTACGTGGCAGCTGAAAACATCCAGTCCAAGATAATAAAAGGAGAACAGGAAGGAACATAAAACCTTCTGAGTCAGGCCTTAAGCCAAGCTCTGCGTACAGGGCATAGGAAGGAGTCTCCTGTCTATTCACATGCACTTGACATGAGGTTTGTTGCCTTTTTCTCTGGAGCAGTCTGGGGTTGCTGCTTTCAAACATATCCATCAACATGGCCATAAAGGAATCCCTATGATATTTTGAAGCATCTTTCACACATTGTAGGATAAATTGACAGGGGAAAAAAGGATGTCTCTGAACAGTCACAGAGTCTTTTAAAGCGGTGTGGCATTCAAAAAGAAGATGTTTCTGCAGCCCTTCTACCAATGTAAATCTCTTTTGTCTTCAAAGGCACCTCATCTGCCACACTGTTGTGACTTTTCCTCTGTTCAGGTCCTTTCTTGTGACCTTTTCCAGTTACCAAACCAAGAGTCTTCCCCACGGTTCTCTACTGAGGTAACTCAGAGACCCTCAGCACATAAGGACTTGGAGCTCCCACTCATCCTGCTCTTCCTTGCCTTCCAAACCCATCTTTTCATTCATTGCTGGTCTGTCTTGCCAGCACTTTGCAACTGGAACCGTTCCCTGTACTTGCTGATGAAAATGCTTTTTTGTTGGCAAATAGCTGATATATAAAATATCACATAGAAATTATTTCACAGAATCACGGAGTCATTAAGGTTTGAAAAGACCTCTAAGATCAGAGATTCCAACCCTTAACCCAGCACCATCCATGTTCACCACTAAACCATGTCCCCAGAACCATATTCCCATAACTCCACTGTCTTGTGCCCAGCAACAGAAGATATTATTACTGCTCCAAATGGGTATCACGTCAGGTCAAATCATAATTGGGTTTTGCCAGATTTTTTTCTACTCTTATTCAATAAAGCTTTCTGTTAAATCAAGAACAAAGTAGAACCTGAGACTGGATGTCTCTATATCTGGTCCAACAAAAATAATTTTTCCAGGATGGACTTAGCTGAGAGGAAAGGAGTTATATTTACAATATTCTGTGCATCTGTGCAAAGCTTACCTAAAATTGCAATAACTATGTGACGCTGACTGCCGAATCACAGAGCCCTGAAGCGAGTGTTTGACTTTCACTCCACAGCCCCAGATAATTCTATTCACACATTACCTTCAAGTATCCATGCCTTGACATTTCAAGAAATACCAAGGATACTTTCCCTGACTCGATGTGTGTTCCCTGCACAGACAGAGGGCATTTCACAGGAGTCGGTGGAACAGAAACATAAACAAACCCCAGTGCCCTGGTTAGGCCTCCGATCAGGAATGCCAAACACCTCCCCCTGCTCCCTGTCACTGATACCTCCAGCCCCATGGGTCACTGCTGGTGGCCACAGCTTTTAATCACATGCTGGGCCTCCAATGATTTATCACCTCTTAACCGTTTTTGTGTTGAAGATTCCCAGTTGGGAGCTCTGCTCCCCTTCCCCCCCACCACGAAGTATTACCCAAGAGCATCAAAACCAAAGCAGGAAACACACTGCCCATGTGGAAGCCGAGTTAGAGCTGTTTAAGAAAGCTATCTGTTACCAACAGGCACTTTTAGCAAATAATTCGTGAAACCATAAAAGATTTCAGAAATTATGCCAAGGTTAAAAAGTTAAAGACTTGAAAGGTAGTATAGTGTTTCCAACAGACTGCCTGGATATCTGTTGCTCTCTGCATATCCCATTTAAAAACAGTCAGTCCTGCTTTTGATAAATCCTTGCTGTGAGATTTACCTTAGTTTTCAGCCTCCAGCTGCTTCTGTGGAACTTGCTTCCAGTTTTTATCATGAACAGAAAAACTGTGCACAGGTAAAACTCCAGCACTTAAAGAGTGCCAGCATGTGATGTGGGATTTTCTGGTCTGAGTACGTAACCAAGATCTGTCTCGTAGGAAACACTGATGCAGCATTTTTCATCCACAGGTCTCCAAAGTTTCCTGCACCTTCATTCCAAAGCCGAGCTGACTTTCAAATTCACAATGTGCGACGCTGCCTGAACCTAGGTTAAAGCCAAGCTTCCCTAGTCCCCAGCAAAAAGGCTCTAGGACTGACCTACACATCTCTCAGGAACAGATAAAATTCCTTCACTTGATCAGACTCACTGGGAATTAACAGTGATACCAAGTCCTCACACCTGTATCTCAGATCGTGGCAGGGATTCTTCCCACTCAGCTGGCAACAGCCCCTGCAGGTGCTGGTGCTGGCAGTGATGAGGATAATGTTTGCCCATCTCCTTCTGTGTTGGAACTCTGATGGATCCAAACAATCCATTCAGCTAACTTTTCTCTAAAACAAAACAAAACAAAACAAAACAAAACAAAACAAAAAAGTAGACAGACTATTCGTGGGTTCTGAACACAGTTAAACTCCCCATTGTGCACAGGAGCCACATCATTTCAGCCACCGAACAGAAAAATTTGACCACTTGTTAGTATTTGTTTCAGTGGAAAAAAGGCAGGCCCTTCGTACAAATGGGTCACATTTCACTCCTGCTTCTCTCCCTCACACCTCTACTGTCACTCCGTGGTCTCATCAAAGACACATCATGCCAGCAACACAAGGATCAGGTTGGAAAACGAAAGAAAGTGATACCTTTCAGTGACACTCAGAAAACAAAGTCTAAAAGGCAAAAAATCCAACTCATCCGTCAAATAAGTATCTTGGAGGGATGCGTGGGAGGCCTCCTGCTGCCCAGGTCAGGGACACAGCTTCAGCACCTCCCTCCTCCATTCCCACCCAGCTCTCATGCTCATGGAAAGCAGGGTGACAAGAGGGAAAAATGTGGATGGAGAGGTACAGGTCTCACCCTGGCATGGAGCTGTAGTGGATCCAGGGAACACACACCAGTGTGAGAGCTGAGAAATACCTGCAGCTGCCTGATTTTATGTACAGCTTTAGCAACACCCAACATTTTGCAGGTTCTTTACTTGTATAACATGCAAGCAGGAATTATTACAAGGATAAGGTGTGTTCTTGATATATTTAATCCCAATCTCCCTGGGCTAAGTTTCAGTGACACTGAGCACTCAGAACCATAACCAAAATCATGCCATCCTGTGATTATCTTCCCTAAAAACAAGGCACCCCGTTATATGTAAAGTTATAATCTGTAAAACAATAGCTCAGTGCACATCTAAAGATGTTCAAACACAAACGTACAGTCCATAAAGCACAACCTGCAACACTACCTTACAAATGGAAAACTTACCTAGGAAAAAGGGCAATCCACCACTAAATTGAGGCTACAGCACAGGATCTCTCCTCACTTCCTTTACAAAGGCATGGAATGATAATAACCAAATGTGATTGTCCAACACAATTGCCAGCACTCGATGTATAAATAGCATTTTTGCATGATGTCACACAACTACCACTGCCCTACATGGCAACAGGTCCTTAATAAATAGGTGTCTGTGACAATGAGGGGCAGGCCAGAACCCTTACAAAGCAAATTGCTTCTTTCTTACAGTTCTACCACTTGCCATAGACTGTGAGTAGAAGTATTAAAATCTAAAGCTAATACCCAGGAGGTTTGTTTATTGCACTGTATGGACCAAGGAAGAATTTCCGCCATATGACGCTGAAGGCAGAGTGCACAAAAATTCCTCTGAAGTCTGCAGAGAGCGTTGAACAGACCCTCCTCTGTATTAGCCCTTTTCTCACATATCTGTGTTTTGAATTTTAACACAGCCGTGAAAGAAAGAAAAAAAAAAAACAAAAAACCAATAAGCTTTGCCAATTGAGCATTCAAATGTCAGAGACAAAGGAAAGTTTGGGGAGGAGATGAGCTTGCTGTGGGCAGTGACTGTGTCAGACAGCCAATGACATCACTGCTTGTGCTGTCTCCATCACGATTTTCCAGAACAGGATTACAGCGATGACAGATTCCATTCCAAAACTCCCAGGCAGCTCTTTGCATAGATGTTAGCAGAACAAAAGCATTACACAAGATTTCCTCTCGCCGTCAAGCAGCATTTGATGTTCTCTAATCCTCACCTTGGGAAAAGCACTGGAGAACCATATGGACTTGCTGAAATCACACAGGATGTCCTGTCTCGTAGCTCAAACCCACGAGTTAAGGAACCTCTGTGGGGCAGACAGAGCAGAGGAAGTAGGATGTGCCTTTTATTTCCAAGAAGAGAGCAGGAATAGTTATGCACATCACCTCCAAGTCCAATGGCCACATGCTCCACAAAAGATTGTTCTGGTGGCTTGTTTGGGCATAATGGGGAGTAGAAGAACAAAAAAAGCATCAACACTATCTGCTGTATTAGAGAATTCTTCAGTAGCCACAAATAAGTAACATAAATTCTAAAAATTCTTCTACTTCCAGCTTTCAAAATTCCATTCTCCATACTCTGACCACAGATGGTGGTCTAAGGAAGTCCGGGAAGTCACAGCTCTTGATATTTGGATAGAAGCTTTCATTTAAATTTAATAACCAGAATTATCAGGCATTTCAACCAAAACTGACCCAGTAGTTAAGAATTTATGTGCTCAATTAATCTAGTTGCCTTCTCTGATTCAATTATTTTTTGACTTTCACCACTGGCAGGAAGTTATTAAATTAATATCCTTATTCTATGTGGAAATTTAATCTGATTTGTATCGACTGCTGATTTTATCATCTTAAACAACATTAGCAGCCTCAATTGTCTGCTGTCAATTGTCTTCTGTGTCACGCTTGACCCGAGTAGAAATTTTTTCTTCTTCACAGAAGAGAAGTGAGGAAACATTTTCAAAATTCGATGCATGCAATTGGGCATAGAGCATTTATCTAACTTTCATTCTCTGTATATTAGAGGAATCATCAGAACCTAAAAGCAGATAAAAATAAAAGCATGCATTCTTTCAGAGTCGCCATTTTTTAGAATTCCCCATAAAATGCTATAGCTTTATCTTTTTCCCAGCCTTCCTCATGCGTGTACCTCCACGTTGGTATTCAGTTAATGGAAAATCAAAAGAAATTTAACAGGTGTTATTGTAAGGAACCACTTACACTTGAGACAACAGCGTCATGGTCATTATCTGGCTTGTGGTTTGGAGCCACACGGGAAGGTTTGGATTTCTTACCCAGCTCCATTCCCTGCCCCAGCCTGTTTTATTAATGCCAGTGAAGACCAGGCATATGCTTCAGACAAACTCTGAAGTGCCTCCTTCACAGCTAGCAGCGGATTCAGGCCCATCTCTGCTTGCTGCACAATTCCTTTGTCCCCTGTTGCAGCCTGGCCTTTCTGCAGTGTGATGAAATGAATTCAGACGAAGAGCACAGCCACTGACGTGCTGCCCACCCCAAGTGGCTCGTGCATATGCAGCTTTGTTACTGTGACCTCCCGAGCCCCCAGGATTTATCTTTGTAGACAACACCACCACGAGGCATCAAAAAGTGCAAGGAATCTGCTGTGTTTCAGAAACTCTTTTTTTTTTTAACTTTTAACTGCAAGCAAAGGGTTGTAATAAGAAAGTATTACATTGCTTTAACAGGCATGTCACTGCAAGCAAAACCAGTTTCATGTCTTGGGTAGTTTGAGAAGCAGACAAATACCATGACTGTCTTTTCCTTCTTGATGTCCTTGCATAATTGATCTTGAGCTAGGAACTTTGCATTCCAGCAGAAGCCTGGATTAAAAACCTAGACCAACAACAGTCAGCCATCAATCTTGAGGCAATCTATCCTATCTGCAACCATTTGTATCAGCCATTAGCTATTCAGTAACTCAGGAAGAGATCATCTTTCAAAGAGAATAAACTCTCAGTGCATATCCCCATTCATTCCTCCTATTCTTTTGCTAATTCCCATCTATTACTCCCTCAGCACTCGCAGTGAAATCTCATGCTCATTGCTTTGGTCATATTTATATACCCCATTACTAAGCATCAGAAAAGAAGAAATAACCGCTTTGTTTTTTTCCACATACAATTTCCAATGAAGATGTGAGAGAGAATTTTCCAAAAATATTGCAGACCAGGATGCAACAATAACCCCCAGCATGCTTCCATACCTACGTGATTCTCAGTTTAATCCACTTCTCCTGATGTCATTCCTGAAGTGCAATGTGGTAGCAGGAGAAACAGCATTAAATTAAATTAAACAGCACACCCTCACTGTGAGGGTCCTTTCTCGCTGCCAGAGAAGAGTAAAATGAGAGGTTAGGCGAGATAAAGGAGACAAAGGCTTTGTAGTCAAAAAGGCATCTCTGCGGACGATCCCTCTCTTCAAAAACTGTGAAGCTCTCTTTCCTGTGTCTGAAAACACTCTCATTTTACACACATGCATGTTACTGAGAAAACATTCAAAATTCACCTCGGAAGTCAGTTATGCTGCCAGCCTGCATGGACCAAGGGCTGGGAGACAGGATGCCCATTGCTGGATTTTGTCACTGTGCCTCTGCCTCTCCCGAGGCAACTCCCTGCTTCATCTAATGCCCCAAAACAGCCCCATCAGCCGAGTTTCTGGCTGAAGTGGAGTCAGGATTGCAAACTCAGCCTGAATGTCTGCTCCTCTGTTCGTACATCAGTACAGAAGAAGAAAGAAACTATTCCCCTGTCCTGGCCTGAGACAGACTCCTTGGAGCCCGCTGGACATGAGCACATTATCCAGTGTGTGTCTTTAGAGCACCAACCTACAGCATCCACAGCCTGCTGGACTTCCTAAATAATTCCATTACTCAAGACAGTCTTCTTAATTGTTTAGGTAGATTTTTCCAATTGTTAGCACTCCTCTGGGGTATTCCCATTGGAATTCTTGTTCCTGAAGACCAACAATGGACTAAAGCAAGTTTTACTACTTTGGGACTGGTCATTAAGGTTGTTACATTGTTCTTCCTTCTTTTCAGATAGCAATTACAGGCTGTGGAGTGCTATTAGTTTGGGTTTTTTTGGTTTTTGTTTTTAGGACATTGCACTGAAGATCTTCCTGACCACATGAAGATTACAATTAAGTGGCTCATGATCTTTCACTTAGTGAACTTGGTTAACCACATCACATTCAGAACTACATTTCTAAGCCATCGGGTTCACAGCACTTCATGTTAAAGCCAACAAGTTATTTCAAGAGATGCTTTTTCACTTTTTATAAGTTGAAGTCAATTTGATCAAGCCACAAGAGATGCAATTTTCAAAGTCCAGGAAAATAGTCTGGTGCCTAATCATGGCAGAAGAGTCAACCCTTACAGGCTCCTCTTTAAATTCCTAGTCTAAACAGTCATATTTCTCAGCCAGAAACAGCAACACTGAAATAAAAAGGTGTAAGTTATTTGACAGAGTTTTTTTCTAATATAAAAAATGTGAATTAATTTATTTTTTTTTAATATAAGAAGCATGCATTTTCTGGCTAGCTTCACTTTAAAAGAATTCCATATGCACAATTAAGATATTAAGCATGGGCCCAGCCATGTTATGAATTTAAGTGTGCCAGTACAGACAAATCATTGGCACTTAACAGTTCTGTCTTTAAAATCATCATAATTTGACTTCAGAGTACTGCAAAAAGCTAAAAAAAGATTTTAAGAGCTGGAAAATGACTTTTCTTTCCAGACTGTTCAGAGAACTGTACATTCATTGTACTTTTGAAAGCAATGTGACTTGTGAAACTGGCAGCTTTCCCATCCATAGCGTCTTAGAGATGTTTATAGCACATGATATTTTAATTGCTGGGTGACAAAATTATTTGGAAATAGATCAGTTTCACAACGCATTTGCTTCATATTTTAAACAAAAAAAAAAAGCAAGAGGTCTGACTATTGCTAAGGTCTGGACATAAGCCTGACAAAACAACACAAAGGTTAGGGGAAGATGTCCATAGTCCGTCACCCTTAGTGCATCCATGAATCCACATGCGGAGGCTTAGGTGTGGGTAGGGATTCACTCTGGCCAATAATTATCCAGGTGCATCACGGACTCATAACCTCATGAGGGCCTGAAATTTAACCCAGGCCATGTCTTCTTAAGGATGGCCTTCCCAAGCGAGCAGTGGCTGCCCACAACCAGTATTTCTATTTTTTTTTTTTTTGGTGAATAACTCCGTGGTAGCCTCTAAACAACTACTGATATTTGAAACAGGTTGCTGCTGGACAAAGAAGAGAGAGTTACTCAAAAAATGTATTAAGTCATTTCACAGCCAAATTACAACACTGTGGTCTGATCTGCATAAACCAGGCCTCAGAATTCCATCCAGCAGGAAAACTGATATTTTTTTGTGCATGTATGGAGGAATATTTATTACCTAGAGTCTCTCCCTGAACCCACAGGACTGACTGGATGTGAATGGCGTGTCTGCTGCCTTCTGAGCCAGATTTGCCATCTTTGCTTTGCACCTGTAAAATATTCAAATGGCTTTGGATACACCTACCTGAGGGACTGGCTTTGACTCCATGTTGCACATTTAAACCTGGACTCTTCCTTAACAGAACCAGGATCGGACATGGCCACGTAGCCAAACTCCTGCAGCTTTGGAATTTATGCCTCACTTTCTCTGAGCCCATGCACATTAAAAATCCAATCTGTCAACCACACACCAACAGATTTGCTCTTAACATCCCATCTTTCTAAGAGGTAGTCGGGGAGGTTGATTCACTTGGTGAGTAGGTTGAGCAGAGAGGGGAAAAGAATAAAGTGGTTTTATGTTTTTCATCGACACTTTTTAATTTGGAAGCTCCTTCCATTTCCCAAAACTTTGTGTTTTTTGGTCTTATATTTAAGTTATCTTACCAGGATTCACAAGTAACCTTACAAGGCATTTTGAAGTTAAAAATCAGGGAAAAAAGTCTTTTCAGTACAATCCACAGTTTTAGACTCTTGAAACTGTGTGTGCAAAGGCTAAATAACTTTTTTATTTTATTTTACAAAGCACATGAAATATACACTATACTTGATACATGCACAACTCAGGGCATTTGATCCAAGCCCCATTTACTGCACTTGGCCACTTGCAAACTTAGGTCCTGCTGAAATATCTGAACGCAAACCCTCTTACGAGCATGAACTTGATTTACAGCAGCTGAAGTTCTAACCTGTAGAAGAGTCTCTCAAATATTTGTCTGTAGGAAAAACGTGGGCCCCACTCCTAAACTGGGATTTTACTGGAATGCTGCGGTGGAAAAGCAGTTACACCAGTGCTCCTCGCTGTATTAGAGATCATGTTTTGTAAATGGGGACTGACCTTTAGCTGTACCAACACTAGTAGGTGTCACTGCGATTTATTCCTTCATGGGATTTCCTCTCTGGTGCTTCCCCAGCTCTGTGGCCTCGTTTATCAGCTCAGCAGTGCTTGTAACAAAACATGCCCATACATCCCACGTCACATCCTTACCCGGAGCAAGGGGAGCCAGACACCCTGAAATATGGAATGTGCATTAGCGAGCATGCTCCATAAAATTTCAAAGCCTGAGATCTTTTCACAGCCTGACAGATTTTCCCATATAGCTTTCCACATTCCTGGTGTAACCCAATACAGGCACTGCAGGCTGAGTGATAAACAGAGACTCCTTCAGGAAGCCTTGGGAAAGTGGAGCCTAAGAATATTACACTTTGCTCTGACTATTCCACAGGTGACCGAAGGCTGCACAGCCCATTTTTTCAAAAGACAGGCAGAAGAAATAAAAATGGGACAAAAAGAGTAACTAAAAGTATCTGGCAATGACCTAGCACCATCCTCGAACACTATCTTTTGTGAAAAATAGAAGTACTTCAGTACTTTCTAATCGTGGAAAAAGCAGAAGCAACATTTCAGCAGACACATGATTTAGTATCGGTTTTGCACTCGGTGCATCAATGCATTTTATTGTAAATAAATAAAACTCAACTGCAAACCATGGGAAGCATTAAAAGACATTTCTGCTAATTGACTCACTCCTAATTTTTCTATTTACCAGCTGTGGCTTATACATCTATCCACTGCAGCCCCAGTCACAGGCACAGTGCGTCCAGCACTCAGAAAGCACTCAGAACCCTTGAGCCTTGCCACAGCCAGCAGACACCCACTGAGCCACGCTCTGAGCAGCATTCAAACCACACAAAAACATCCCAGAGCGGAGCCAGGGCAGGTACACACTGCCAGGCTCCCCCAGGTCAAACCCCAGGGGAAAGCAGAGCATCTTCAGAGCTGCTCTGCTTCCCTTCAGCTGTCAGTGGCTCAGAGCTGGTGCAGGTTTCAGGCCTTGCTGGGATATTTTGACCACACTTATGGCTTTGCACCCTTTGGAGCACAGGAAGAGAGGGGCAGCAGAGGATTGCCTCAGTCATAAAGTGACTTACGTGGTGCAAATCCAGAGCAAAACCTCCAGCAGCATGGCCAGGAGCCCGGGCCAGGATGACTAACAAGAACCTTCCGAGCAGCCACTGCACGTAGTGAGAGCACAAAGTACACGGGGTTTTCAAACTAAATAATGCATAATGGGCCACAGCCACCGTGCCCACGTTAGAGCTGGGAAAGCTCCAGCTGGTGCTGTTTGCAGTAGCTGTTGGGATCAAAAGGGGGAATGCGTAGCTCCCAATCTTACAAAAACCTGCGGTATCTGTTATTCAAAATTATCTGCTAAAAACAAACAGGCAGCCGTGTTTCTGACCATGGATTTGGGCAAAGCACTGGACTGGGTCATGCTTTCATCAGCTGTTATCCTTGTTTATGACTGGACAGGAAAACCAGATCCTACTGCCTCTGCTCCCTCCTCACGCTGCTCTGTGACACCAACGAGATGACAGAACAGTATTTCCAGGCTGGATCTTTAGGCAGCCAAAATCTGCAGATTATTTTTAAGATTTCTGCTGCTTTTGGTGATTAAAAAAAAAAATGTTTGCAGGAAATAAACTGAAATGCTGTCATCCAAAAAAAAATTGATGTCGTGTTCTTTAGATTCACCTAATTTAAAATTCTATGCAAATGGAGAAAACAGGTTCATTAATTAATAGATACCAAGTACAATGTGACATCCACTCTATTGAGATCAAGGTGCTAAATGGCTAAGCTAAAATTCTGATACTTAATAGAAACCCTAAGCGTGTCAACACTTGATTTAATCTGGGAAATTATATCCCTTGTACAACAAAACAAAACAAAGNGATTTAATCTGGGAAATTATATCCCTTGTACAACAAAAGATTTCCACTGGTGGAAGTAAATATTGGGAAGTAACTGACAATTCAGGAGACCACATTTTTCAGTGATTTTGCTCACCTGTGTAATGCAATGAGCTCTGAGTTGCATAAGAACTTTCAGGATTTCCACCTCTCCTATAAATGAAATCAGTGTGATCTGAAGCCAAGGAAACAAACAGGTCCAGGAAAGGTTTCTCCCTTTCCACACACAACACCAGCAGCGTTGATCCCAGCCAGTCATGAATTTCAGGGAGATGCAATTCCCAGGTAATGGGCTGAGGGGCATCTTGGAAAGAACCAGGACTCCAGTTCTGCTGAAAAAATGTTAATATTTAAGAGAAAAAAAAATTCTTTTACTTCACAAAGATATCTTCACAGTTTTGATCCAGAGACACTGATAGAGACACAGATTGCCCAGAACACATTTCTACAGAAGATCCATTTCTACATGTAATTACATCAAAAAGTTATACATTTCGGTGTCATTATCGGTAGAACTTATTTTCTTGTTAATAACACTAACACTTAGATGACAGAAATTGAATTCATCACTGATAATCATGCACTATTTTGCACCACAAGTAAATTTATCTGGTTTTAAGGTAGAGAACTACACTTTGAATAACCCTACATTTTTGGAATCCAGCCTGAAACCTTGAAAATTTTTTCCAAAATATAACTATGTTAATAAAAATCTCAAACTAATCAGCACAGAAGTTACACATACTCTTAGCTACAGAAAAACATCACGAGTAGAATTTGGAGGGAAACTAATTCCCCCAAGCGCACCAGAAATGCAGTAAACATCTTTATCTTCATGTCCAGTAAATCTTTTCCTGTCTTACTGAAGAATAATCATTCTTGTGTGATTGAAATAAATTTGAAATAGCTTTTTTTCTTTTTTTTTTTTAAAGTAATCCACCACTTGAGCTTTCCAATTAATTCCCGGGAGCCACGAAAATGCCTGATGTAACGCCGCACTTTTAAAATCATCTGTGGTCACTGAAGCTGACCGAGCCACCATGTGTGCACACAATCTCCACCAGCAGTTGAGGACCAAGCTGCAGAACAGGTGATGTCACCATGTGGGGCCTTGACTGCTAAACGAGGTCAACTGACAGGCATTATTCTGGAGGAGGGGGACAAAGTGGGAAGAAGGGCCAAGGTTGGAAAGGAAGCTTCAGGAGGCTGAGCAGCAGCCTCGTGGGCAAGCTTCTATTGTGCTCGGAAGCAGAAAGAATTTGACATCTGACCTCTCCTAGGAGAAACCCAAGCAGCATCTCCAAAGCAGGCAGCGAAGCATGGAAGGGCACTGGCCACACAACAAAGAGCAGATAAACCAAGACACGCTGGATAAACAGATCAACAGAGGCTTCCTGGGTGTCTCTGGGAAACGCCCAGAGATCCATGCTTTGAGAAACAGTGCTCAGATATCCTGCAGAAAGTTCTGAAACGTCACTGAGACTGCTCCAAAACCCACCAAATTCACAGAGCTTTTTAGAGTTTTGTGACCTGATTCTTTACAATCCTTTGCTACAAGCCTGATTCTTACATCAAGCAACATTCATATCCCCCTCTCCCTCTTTATCCGGGTTGGTGGCATTTTCTACTGTGCCCATTTGTGGCCAAACAGGCCATTTCTACTTCAAAAGAGCCATTAATGAACACTTTCTTCCATTACTATGGCTGCTCAAGGCCTCAGTCCAGAAGCAGAGGTGGAAGTGTTGATCACAGCCATTCCCACTGCAGGGAGTGAATCTCCAAAACATCAGGGTTAATCCAGGATGACTGTTTGCTCCAGCTGCATCCAGTGAAATGGGCAGCTTTGTTTACCAGCAACTCCCCAGCCAGACACTCCCCATTCATTCAGATTTGTGCAGTAAGGAATGCTTTGCTTGTGTGGAACACTTCCCACCACGTTGCTCCAAGTTTCCTTTTTGAACTTCATCCACTGTGTGCAAGCTGAGCATCTTTAGCTCCTCTAAAAAAACAGCTTGGGTACCTGAATTCTAAAAACAAATAATACCTGAGCCTCTGGAAGCCTGCTTAAGCAAATATATCCAGTCAATAAAATAATCTGAGCAGAATCCCAAGTTGTGTCCTTGCCTGGTTTTGGACCAGCAAACAATGAACAATTGAACTCCATTGTCCAGGGATTTGAAAAAACAGTCCTCAAAATGGGATGGATCTGAAAGTGATTGGTTTTCCTGCACCAACACCTTCACTAGTGGCTTCTTCTGTCAATTATATGACTCAGGGGCAGGTGAAGGGGAAAGACCTGACTGACCTGAGACCACTAACAATGAATCCTGTCAAATGGATATTTTGTAATAAATTTCTCCTGGTTGCATTGTAAACTCTCACACGCAGCCTGAGGAGAGGTAAGTAGGTTTTTTTCCTTTTTTTCAAGCTGGCAGCGGATCCTACTCATGGTCAGTTGCTCGGTAACAAGTTTCTCTGGCTACAAAATAAATATTCCACATCTGAAGTATTTGAGAAAACACTGTTTTTCCTAACTACATTCCACAGTACTTGGGCCATGGGGTTTCCCAGAATAGTCTAAAATGTTAACAGGGTTACACAAAGGACGACCTCCAATTAGATTATTGCTCTAAGACAGATACAGATCCGTCCCCATACACAACATTGCTCACATATTCTTTAAATAGTATCTTAAACCTACTCCAGGGTCTGGAGCTCATGTAAAGTAGTTTAACTGCCTAGGAACAAATTAGCTGGCTGGATTCTGTGCCCTTTTAAATGTAGGCGTGGTGGAAGACATTTTGCAGGGACTGAAAATCTGAAAGTCACTGTGTTCGGTTTGGGGCGCCCACCAAGGAATGCACGTCCAAGGAAAGAGACAAGGGAGCAAGACACAAAACCAGATACCCCATCACTAGGGATGCTCCTGGAAGAACCTGCTCTGGGATCAGCATAGAAAGTGTGGAAGTCTGCAGGCAGCTCCCAGCTCTCCCTGCCATCTTTCTCTCCATCCTTTTAGCACGACACTGCTTTGTCCAGGACACAGCCAGTAGAAGCCAGTTTTTCCGACCCTCTGAAAACATTTGTCCCAGTGACCTATTCTAAATAACATAATGGACAGATTCTTATTGTTCAAATGCAAAGAGAAACACTGTAGCAGAGGAGAACCCTGCAGAACCAGCTAACACTGCACCCTTTCCCATCATAATGACAGGGGATGTCTAAAAGAGACTAAGAATAGGACAAGCATTTGGTGATGCTTCTTTAATATCCTTTGCAGCTCTCAGCACTCTGCAGCACAAGGATTTCCTGCACTTAATAGCCCTTGATGAATCCTTCTTCCATGAATTTGTTTTCATACAATGCCTAGGGAGGAGAAACAACTAATTCTAGGTTTTATGATTTGGTAATAATTCCCAGGAAAGAGCACTAATTATTTGGAGGTTTTTTATAACCTAGTGGCAAAGAAAAAGACATTCTTGAAAGAACAAAATAGAGACTCTCCACCTCATAAGTATCAGTTAGAAACTTGGATGAAGAGTTTTAAGGCTGCCAGTTCTCAAAGTGGAGGCAGTCAGGAAATGGATCTAAACTCCCACAGGATAGACCTAGGTTCAAGCACGCCTTTAAATACAGGACACAGGTTTCAAACTCACCTGGGCTTTTCCAAAAAAAAATTATTTAGACATGAACCACTGATATGCAGTCTGAGGATCTAAGGCCAACACGCAAAATTAAATTCTCCCACACATACCTAAATGCTGTGGATGTTTCCATTCTAAATAAAAGTTTTTAAATTTCTTCAGACACCCACAGCACTCACATCTCCGAGGTGGAAGCTCCATGTCTATGGGATAGTCAGCTGTGAAAAGGGTCTGGAAACTAAGTGGGACTACACATATCTGGGCACTCATTAGCACCCCAGAGACAAGCAGCTATTGATTTCTTCACATACATATGGGGAGGTAAAGTCACTGTCCCTCCATTTTGTTATACTCATTTGCCAAGGAGATTAGTTTTCCAAGATAATCCCGCCACATTCGCTGGACAGGATGGTCAGTGCTTGCTTAATAAATCCTCATGTTTTCTTCTTTATCAGCACTTTCTCCTCTTCACAGAAATAATTAATTTCCTCCTAATTTTCTTCCATAATGTGTGCGTGTTTTGCAGATGGATTAACACTTTTGCCATATCTGCATTATCTCATTTAGCAATTAAAAAAAAAAAAGTACAGAGGAATTCCTCATTTTGAATCTACTTATTTTACACATCTTACTTCGGATTCTCAGAATTTGGTTTCTCAGTGTACCAGGTAGTTTGTTAAACTGGCACTACTTTATTTGGTAAACTGGCAATCTGCAGTTTATGGTGCTTAGCAAAGGTAAATAGGAAATTAGCAAATAAGCAAATTAGACCCAGGATCTTCAGGCAAGCAGCCACAAAGCAAAGAATAAATATCTCTAAGTGTTTTCACTTAGAACGCTATGATGGACAAAGACAGGATTAATTTCCTCATCAGTGCACTCAAGTCCTCCTGGAGCTCTGTATTTCATAGTCTATCACTCTATTTCTGGGATATTCAAAGCATTGCTCCTGCAAGCTTCAGACCCAGAGCATTTCATCCTGTGCAACAAATGAGCGAAAGAAGCTGTCGTGATACTCAGGGAACAGAGCAGAAATTGCATATAAATCCTTAATTCTATTACTTTCTTAATGTCAGTGCTCAGCTTTGTTGCATCCCATTAATACAGCCCTCTAGATGCTCAGCATACAATGCTTCACCAGCAAAACCAGAAGTCTGCTGACAGCCAAAAAAAAAAGGATGACACTTAGGTTCCAGGATTTATATCAATGTTTTAAAGGAATAGTGATCCAGCAAAGGTTTTATGCGGTTCTTATCCCTTTGACAGTTCCCTGGACTTCCTCATTCCAAGTCAAAGCACTTTGCTAAATAAGTCTTAGCCTCCCAATTTCAGTCTGGTCATAGAGTCATAGAATGTTTTAGGTCATGTATTTCCAACTCCACTTTCATCCTGTCTGCTGATAGTCCAAAATATCCTGATTTCATCTACTGTGTCTCCACTCTCACTCACTCCTAGAGCCAGTTCTCCTACATGGTGCAGTCCAGCTTGCCTTTTATTAACAATGCATGGCCCACTTACCCTCTTTACCTAAAACCTTACTGTAATTTCTTTTTTCCCCTGCCAGTTTCTTTATCCTCATTTTCCCACGTCATATCTGATCCTGTACCCCTTGAATCTGTGGTAGGTAGCTACATAATTTTCTTGATGTGAAGAGGAGTTACATATCCCTGACAGGGCTGAGTAAAAATTATCTCCCAGAGTGGGACAACTACAACTTTTCAGAAAAAAAAACATTGCCAATATTTTTGTAGCATGGGTAAAACAATGTATTTTTCTCTAGTCTTGTTCCTGGAAGACATTAAACTGTTCTGGCTGAAACCTTCTGAAGAGAATTCAGACAGAGGCAGACACCAAATGAAACATGGAAAAATTTAGTTTGAAAAGCTGTTTTGACAAAGTTGTGAACAGCTGAAAACCCTTTAGGGCTGGAACTGCCTCGCAGCCTCAGCAGTAGATGCTGTTACAAGCCCGGCCTGCAATGAAAGGGCCGCCCTATTGGGTCACCCACTTTGGTGACAACCAAGCATAACCCAATCAAGCATTTCTGGAGTAACTCCTTGTCCCTGCTAACTAACCAGGACAGGACTTCTGCCATTTAATTGTCCAACAATTTGACGCCTACATGAATCCTGACAGGGAGACCCTAACAATACTTTCTCATTCCCTAGGGCTGTGACATGGAACACGAGCGCAGGTTACGAGATTTCCCCTGAGCCCCAGTTTATGAGGTGGCAGTTCATTGAAACAGTTGGTGACTGGGGGCCCAGATGTCCAGATTCTCTCTGTGAGAGTCAATCGTAGCCCTGCTTGTGTCTTCAGCTTCTCCTCCCCGAATTTGGCTGCAATGGACCTACCTAAAGTAATTAGGCCACCTGTTGCATCGCCAGATCCGTTTAAGGGAATCCTTCAGCGCTCCGGTTTACACAGTTTGACAGGAATTGTTTAAGTGGGTACCAATGTGATGGCACTGAAAAATGAAATTGTGGAATTATTTTAATCGATAAATATAATTACATGCTCAGATGACCGTGAGCTTGTCTGTAATTAGTTCTCCATACCATAATGCAGTCCATATAATGCCAACTTTTTGCACATTACACAATGTGGGACGGGAATTACATTTGCAGATTATTATTTACAACCAACTGAGTTTTTACAGCTCAGAAAGATCTTTTAGCCCTAGTAAAAAAAAAAAAACAAAAAAACAAAAACAAAATTAAAAAAAAAAACAGTGGAACTTGAAAATGACTATTTGTTTTGGGAGTAAATTTGGTTTCATTGGTACCATTGGTACCACGAAAACAGTCACCAAAAATTAGCACAGTCCTAACACAGACCAGTTCTGCATCCATACATCAAACAGATTTATTTTTGGTTTATATGTATAAATATAATCTACTTTAATATATATTCATATACATCTATATTCATATATATGTGTGTATATATATGTGTGTGTGTGTATATATATATATATATATGTATATCTAACCCCATCTTAAAGGTTCTTCACAATAATGTCTTCAAGCAAAGAGTGGGGTTTCTTCTCAGTAGGTTACCTGGTCATTTTGCCAACTGCTTAGCATGTTAATGATATAAATTAATAAAAACGTACCAAATATATTAATATACAGTAGATTTTAATCAATATATATAAAGTACAATTAATTTGACATTAGCAAGAATTTTAATATCACAGTATTTCACTTCTGTTTTTCTCTTTCTTTACACATACCATTGTTTCATGTCTTGAAAGGGGGCTCCACCCTGCAATCTTCATTCACACTGTCCACAGCTCAAACCTGACATTAAGCACTTATTTATTTTTAAATACATCCTGAAATGCAAAAAAAAAAAAAATCAATAGGGCATAAGTATCTTTTAAATGTCTAAATCTCAGCACAGTGTTCCATTGGATCCCACCAGGAAATACCAGTGGCTACTTTCACATCACACCACACTTAAACAGCTTAGATTTTTTATTATCCGCATGAAAAGAGAGAGGGCAAAGACCTATGGGAATAAAGAGGAAGATCTCAATCTCCTTGATATTTTGCACTCTTGAAAGTCTGATAGTCCTAATTTTGTAATGCAGGATAAACAGGGATGTCTTCCCACTTCTTGCAGGATGGGATAACAACTATACGTGTGCACAGAAATTAACCAAGTTGCTGTTAAAACTGCTTTGAACGCATGAGGATTTTATAGGCAACAAGACCTAAACGAACTCTTCAGTCAAAAATTTTAATAATTATTAAATTAATTAAGTGTGCCTCAAAACATTGATGTTCTAATAAATTTGGCCAGACCACTCTTATAATTAGAGCGCAACTTATGTGACTCTAGCAAGATCCAAATCAAATGTTTTAGATACACAAATACCAACGGAACCAGTCCACAGGATATGGTCCATAAAAAGACCACACGCTCTGATTTACAGGGAAAACGTGAAAATGTTGCCCTGCAGGGATAAACAAATCAAAGTCGTGAATTCCATACCAGTGCCAGTTCCAACATCCCCAAATGGTAAAGGCAGTAAACCACACTTTCACCTGCACCACTTCTCGTTACATCCACACTTTTAAACAATTAGTACAAACATGACACTGTCAAATGCAATTTCAATACGGCTGAAATAAAGAATTAGAGGATTTATTTCTTAAAGGCAGTATCAATTTCTCCACAAGCTTTGTTTTGCACACAACAGCTCAGAAAAGCGACGATTAACTGAAAGAAGAAAAATGGATCACTGTGCCTATTTTTCCAGTTACTCGTTATCAAAGGTATGTCTGCATATAAAGTCGACAACATTTCACTTTCCCTTTCTGGTTTGCTGGTGTTGGGGAAACAGAAAAAGGACAGGAAAGAATTATCATTAAAATTAAGAATCACAGAAACAGACAAGGGGTTAGTTACATCTACATATAATTTATTGTTGTCTGGCAGGATTTCAAACCCATGGCATGCACCTTCAAGCATTACAGGCTGTTTTGTAGATCGGTCATCCACCATAAATTAAATCTGAAATCAATTGACCTGACATTTACCCTGTTCCACTGCCTAAGCACATACCAGCTCTCATGTCTGATTTTTAGGAGGCTTTAAAATACAAAATGATAAGAGCTGATGAACAGTTACTAATGACAAGCCTGTAGGAGTGTGTGAGTCATAAATGGGCCAGAAACTCTGTACGGGAATACTGTAGGCTTTTGCCTAGCTGAACTCTGATATCATCATGCAAGCTACCAAGAGATATAGAAATAAGTATATGAAGTAGTAACCTTCATTTTCACATGAGATAGAAAATGATCAAACAAAAAAAGGACTTCTTTTTTTTTTTTAAGAGTGACTGGGCCAAGGATAGTGCATTTCTCAGGCAAGGTAATACAATTTTCCTACCTTTACTGTGAAAAATTCAGTTCTTAAAAGACAGTATTAAACTGAGTTGCCATAAGATTTAGGTTGTTCGACTTGATACAACTATTTTAAGTTATTTTAAAGAAGACAATATACTCAGAAAAATTAATTTCCTTTTGCCAAGGAAGTTAACCAAGAAAGCCCAAGTCACTTTGTCCTCGGGCAAGTAGTCAAATCCTCCAGTGTCCTAGCAGGATGCTTATTTAAGGCTAGACATGAAGGTCTCTTGCAGGGCTTTGGTGTCAAAACTCGCTCATGTTGTCACCCCACCCATTGTTGGTGCTGAAGCACAGCCAGAGTCCATCAGACAAGCTCTGAGACACAAATCTGTCTTCCATGGAACAGATTATTCCAGTGATATCCACCTTGTACCGGTACTCAGATATACCACTTGCTAAGAAATGTGAATATTTGGCAGGTTCTGGTCAGCTAAAGCCATTCAGTCAGTTTCAGATCTGACTGGGAAGAGCCGTGAGGAATTTGGTAACAAATCAACCAGCCAGGTGAAAACCCACTCCTGCCAGCCCACAGCACGGCACGCGGACACTGAGCACTCTTGGATTGCCCAGCAAGAGGGCTCCTTCCAGCTTGTCCACATCATTTAATTGGCAGAAGTCCACAAGCCTGCTCCCAACAGCAAATTCATACCCAAGCTGGATAGGAAGTCGTTTGACTCAATCAGTTGACATTCCTTCCCCTCTGTCAGCGTGAGGCTTTCTGAAGAATCTTCACTCGGCTGCAGACTCAACAGGTCATTTCTCTCTCATCAGATCCCAAGGTAAAAGCTGCTCTAGCTCCATTTACCTTATCCAGCTCTCCCCATTGTCAATTCAAATCCGAACGAGGCTTTTGAAGTCCCTTAGTCCTCTTTTCTTGTGTCAGGAAACCTTCGGGACAGTTTATAATCTATATAAGCACTAAGACAGGACCACAAAATGAATCGTATTAATATAATTACAACCAGTAAAACCATCAAAAGGACTGATTCCATATTTAAGCTAGAATAATGAGGTAATGTGAAAAAAATACTCTGGGAGATCTAATTATATAATGCAGTATTCAGTTCTGCACAGCCAGCCCAGCAATTCCTCTAACATTCCAATCAAAGTGATCTCACTAGTATGTGAGAGAAGAGTCCAGCTGACAGATTTGGGACATGTAACGTACTATTTAGTCAAGAGGCCCCATGTGCTATTCATAAAGAATTAACAACTCTTATATTGACAATGACAGTATTGTCAGAAGACCTTTGGAAGGGGGAAAAAAACCTCCATAAACTCCGTCTCTGTGAAGTTGGACCTTTTTTTTTTTTTGGCCCCTTTTTTCCAATGCTGATGTAATCTCCAAACATCTCCAGCAGCAGCTGCTCAGCGAAACCAGGCACCTTCTCCCTAGTCCCTTTCAGCAGCACACGCAGCACTTTCCAGCTCCCTCAAGACAATCAGGGCCTTTCTTTCACCAATTAGCTATCACTTCAAGAGTCCTGCGCTGTCCAACGAGCTCTTAAGAATGGTCTTTGCAGGAAACAACACTGGAGCACTGGAGGAGCTTTTTTTTTCCCCCTAGACAAATGAAAAGGGGAAGAAGGGGGGGGGAGAGAGGGGGAGACAAAAAAGCACAAGAAAACAAATCAGAACACAAGAAGCTGTCCAAAATGCATCGTTCATTTAGTACATCGACAAATGCAGAAATGTCCTCGAGAGCCAAGGCTAGAGCAAAGCGCACACACACACACAAAAAAACCCAAATGTTCCTACTTTCTTTAGGAGATAGTTTGTTTAGTCGAATATGTTAAAAAGGTTTCATAGAAAGAAGTGCTCTTGTTACAGCAAGTCTGAGCCGTGCAAACCAAAAGGGAACAAAACTCCTGTAAGATTATGCTCTGTTTCCTTATTTGGCTCTCCAAATGTAAAGCAGCACTAGTTGAAGTAGGCACTGTAGGAAAGAACTCAGTTTAGCTCACTTTAAATATAGATGGATTGATGAAATGAGTAATTACTGGAACTGCTAAGATCTTTTCAGACTTACTAACCAGTAAGCTTCTTTCCCCAGAAACCGCACTTTCCGTCTAAAAAGAAATTAAAGCCTGATTCAGAGACATAAAGCTTTGGGAATTCTGCATTCTTTTTCCCTTAAATTCAGGGAATAGGTACAGTAATACCTTGAGGTCCTTGTAGTAGCCAAGTCCTCATTAGAATTAGTACAAACTCCAGGACCCAGTTCAAGAAGAAAACAAGGAACTTTGATTGATGTTTAAGCAATTCATTGCCTGGGCCTGGACATGTAGAGTTGTGAAGGCAAAATTGGGAAGGATCAGCAGTAAGTGAAACGACTTGGACACAATTCAAGCAATAGCCCAGAGTCAGAGTTGCTTCCCTGATTTTCAAAAATTCTGCATTAAACCAAATGTCATACCAAAATACTGACTGTCAGTATCCTCTCAGAGTACCAATTTCTGGTCAACTTTGTCCTTGATTGGGGTAACCTCATGAAAGTCAACACCTTGCCTTCTACACAGCCAACAGAAACAGATTTACACTGCAATTTAAAAAAAAAATAAAATAGTCTGCTCCCTTTTATTGGCTGTGTATCAGAAGCAAAGCCCTGGGCTTTGTAAGCAGTTAAATGGCAGAGCAAAGCAAATACTTTCAGGGGTTTCAGGATTTTGTTCACACTAATGGGTGCTCTCAACTACCACATGGATTCTTTAATGGAGGTGGAAAATGTCAGACCTGAATAGGTTGCTTAAAAGGAAAGAAAGTCTGACATACTGCCCTGCATGCATTTATGAAGGAATGGGAATCAACTCAAATTCCTCTGCACAGGAAGGCTCAGCCAAGGGATGAGTACACACAATCATGGCTAAGGAGGAATCTTTGAGGAGGTGCACCAAACAATGTCTTTTTATACCTACAGATTCCAAAAGCTGCTGAGTTTAAAGGAGCTGCTCCATTCAACTAGCAAAGATTTTGCTGAAAAAATGCAGCAGGCTGGAGAGGACAGATAAATATACATATATATGTTACTAGGATCACCTACAGCTATAGGAAGAAGGATGAAAAGGGCCCAAAAGGTCTACCAGCTTGCCCTAAAGCAAGATCAACTACGTCATTCCTGACAGCTGTTCCTCTAACCTGCCCTTTCAAGAGACCTACGCCCACACAGAAGAGAAGAAAGGAAATCGCCACCTCGCCTGAAAGGGATTTCAGCAGGAAAAACAGTTTGACAAACTGTTCAGCGGCTCTGTCTGCTGCAGCACAACCCTTGCAAGACAGGGGCTCTACATTATTTACTCACTTGGGCAACTGGCTCATTTTGTAGCTGTGCAATTAATTATTGGTTGAGGCAACAATATCTGATTTTTTTTTAGGGAAGCAGTAACTTTGCATCGGGCCATCCAGATGGATCCAGCGAAAGTTCATCTTTTGTGACAGCCCTCTTCCTCCAGCCTGGTGCAGCACTGCTGTCTGTGCTCCAGCAGGATTACTGAAAACCACCAATTTCAGCATTAGCTGTAATCCAGCACATCCCACGCCTTGGCCACCAGCTCCAGCTCAGCCTGTTAGCGCCGAGGAGCCCGGTGGCTATTTAAGGGCACACCAGGCATGAATTGGGGGGTCATTCCAGTGCCAAGGGAACAACAGGTGCCTCCTGCTCCCTGGGCTCACAAGCAGTTCTCAGCTCCGCCGGCTCCAGCGATCCCTGCGAGGTGTCAAAGCCGGAACAGAGGCGGCACATCCCTGGCGCCTGGCACCGGGATGCGCCTGGGACAGGCTTGACACAAAGCCGGGGGAGCTTCCACGCCGGCTGCCCGGGCAATGGCAGCTCCCTGGCTCCACATGCCACGTCTGTCAGCTTGGCACTCTGCATTTATTCACACGCAGGAATGCTGCCCAAGATGGAAGGACAGTGCTTTCCTGCTTGGATTTCACTTCTTGGGACAGATTTCCTCCCACGGAAAATTAATGGCACAGCATGAGCAAGGCGAATTTAAATGCCAGATGAAAACTGGTGTGGCTGGATTTTAGAAAATGCAGTTTAACATGGGTAGTTGTTCCTCCCCTCTTTGCAAAGTATTTTGAAAACGAGTGAGGAAAAGCACTATGTAAAGCCTACACACTGAGCATTATTATTTGGATTTTCCCAAATTTACTTTTTCGCACAACAGATGTTCCTAATGTCTGGCACCATTTTTAATGATGTGCCTTTTTTGAAGAATGTGTGCTGTATCACCCATAAAAGCATCCTCTCTGTTCAGAGTTTATTTTGTTAACATCGTTTTTCAACTAGTCATCTCTCTGGGGAACAATGACATGATAGAACAGTATTTCTGACGGGTGATATTTTATTACTAACATATGTTTTCATCACATAACCAGCATTACTACCCTATTCTGCTGTAAGTATTTATTAAAACCCTCTAATTTGAAACTACTTCCAAGACAAATTTCATATTTTGCTTTTAAATTATCACATAATTAATTGTCCTGGTAAATGCCCATTGAAGAGTAGTTCAGGGGGAAAAGAAGTACATATTACGCAGTCTTGTTGACTTTTAAAATGTAAGGCAACAGATTTCACATCTCATTTTCCAATTCCCTTATAAAGCAATCCCCTAAAATATCACTACATTCCCAAAATTTTAAAATATCAAGTAAAGTTACAAGCGACAAAGCGGACGATACAACAATAATCATAAAACACCCACTGTTATCATCAGTTTGAATTATATCCCAAAACGTAAGTAAACTAGAATTAAAAAATAGAATATTTGACTTACTGCATTTTCCACACATTCAAAAGTCAGGATATCTACCAAAGGAAACAGCAAAGAGTTGCAGGTGTCGGCAAGGCTAATAAGAAGTTCTGAGTTCTTTGTTAAAATAAGAAAAAAGGAAAAATTCAAGACCAGCACTTATCTGTCAGAATCACGTGCCTCCTATGGTTATCAGAGTCAAAAAGGCACCTTGCTCCAGGTTATACATGTGAAACCTCCTGAGCAAGCATTCTACATCACACTGAAAACAAAAAAGAGCCAGATCAAGCAGCCACCACTTTAGAGGACAAAATCTGACATTCAGAGTCAATTATGGCTCCACGTAATTTGCGATAACGTGCACATATCAAGATCACTCAGTGTTGCATAGAGTCAAAGCAAAGTCAACATCTGCCCCACTGGTTTTCTCCTGGAAAATCCCCAGCAAACACACTCCTCCCACCACAGTCAGTTCGGTATGCCCATCTCCATGATCAAGGAAAACAAGGACAGAAAGAAGATACTTCATTTGTTACGTATTTCATCCCTTGAGACTAACTTCAGCCTCCATAAAACCACAAGTGTACGTAAAACTCCAGCTCATCCTCAAAGGTGTTGAAAGTGAGATTTAAATGCAACAAAAGAGCACAGATCACAGGAAACAGCAATAACAGTGAAGGAAAAGGACTAGAAGGAAATGAAAAAAAAACTTATTAATCAGTCTTAATAGTGATTACTTGAAGACATCTGTATTTCCAGAAAGACTTGATGAGACCTCTGCTGTCATTTCATTACCACCTCCATGTGCTGCTGGATGGGGCGACGGTCAGCAGGAGACATCTTGGTTCCCTTTCTTTTATGGGAATTTTTACTAGGAATGTGATCAGAACATGACCCAGCAGCAGCAGAACAGATCGCATACATGCCACGATACCTAGTCACACCAATCAGTTAAAAGACTGGTAATGTCCAAAATGTCCCCCTAACTGTGAACAAACACAAAAATACAGAAATATTTGGTGACCCAATGGAAAAAAACAGGCATAAATCATAAATATTTAAGGCTGATGTTACAAAGTGCAGAACAGCTTGTTATCGAGCAATCATTATCTCCTTAGTGATCAGAGAGACCATACACAATTTGCTAAGTTTTCACACTCAGCTAGATGCCTAATTTTTTGGGTAGAAAGAACCTCAGGGGTTTTTGCTGGGGAAATTAAGGAATTATCACCAAATTTGACCAGGCACAATGATCTAGCCCTAAACCAACCTTTCCTTGTGCTCTTCTTACATCAGTAGATTTTCCCCCCCCACTGAATTCATAGAATTCACATCAATACAGCAGAGAATTTAACAAGTACTATTTTTGACAAAACCACGTTGCAACAAAATGCCAGTTTTTCAAACACAGAAAACTGGCAAAACATGCTTCAGTTTTAACAAAGTATTTGTCAAGAGCTGCTTTTCAGATCCCTAAAATTCAAGATCAGTACAAACCAGACAGATCACAGCCTTCAAACATTATGCAGTCAAGGCACTCATGCATAAAACCACAGTTTGAGCCTTTTGATGAGTGCTGCGGTCACCTATCTCTGGGCTATTCCCAAGTCTCCCTGGACTTAAAACCCTTGTTTCCTTTTCACTGTGTACAAACCAGACTGGGACTTTCAGAAATGTCACGAGATGGAAAACTCACTTCCCTCTCATCTGTAACTCCATGTCTCTGGCAGACCAGATCACTTGGACGATGCTCCACCTGTGCTCTACCAAAACGAGCTCAGATCCAAACCTGCCTCTGGTTTACAATTGAATTTGGGTGTTTTGGTCATCCTTTGTTTTGACAGCACAAGCCAGTACAGATAGAAGCAAACAATGGCACAGCTGCCATTTTCCTACAAGGTCCACCATGTGACAAACTTAACGACTAAAGAAGAATCCAACCTTTCTAAAACTTACCATAAGCAAAATGTGCTTTGGCGAACTACAGACCTTGGAAACGACGTGAAGATTGTATCACCCCACTCATAAAACGCAGTTATTGAAAAGAACTGTTATCCTTTATAAGGGATGGAAGGCAAACATTTCACATGCTGCACTGACACTTCTCCAAACCTCATTTTTTTCTATTCAAAAACGAAAGTCGGGCTTTCAGCAAACTACATTGTGTTTTGAAGAAGTTTTTCATTCTACTAACAGGTTATCCTGCTTACTTTTAAAGTCTCTTTGCACACAAAAAGAAGGGGAGCTGGGGCAAAGAAGGAAAGAAAAGAGCCCATTTGAAAAAATTACACTGCTAGATTACAAGACTTGAAAGCTGGTATGTAACTTTGCTCCGGGTGATCAAACTGCTAATCAGGAATGCTGTCGGGAACAGAATGGAATTCCAAATAAATTAGCCATGTCCAAGAAGCCAATACAACACAGGATTAAGGCTCACAAAGAAAACAAATTTATTCAGCCTACTTTATCAGAATTCTTAATAATGTGTACTACTTTTTCTCATCGCAGTCTGAGCTCTTCCACTGGAACAGTGCGGAGAAGGAAAAATGAGTCACACTTCATAAATCTCCTACTCGTACAGACACCTAAAAAATGTTACATAGAGCAAGATACACAATGCCATTACATATAAATACATATGCTTATCACAGCCACAGTAGAAATGTGCAGATTTATTTCTGCAACTTTATTTCCGAGGCACCTGACCAAAGAAAAGATGCTACACACTTCTGTGAAAATCCACAAAGCTGAAGGAAAAGGACAGAATTTCATTGACCGCCACACTAAAATGAGTTTCAGTACCATACTGAATAACTAACTACAAAAATAAATCTCTCTCCTCCATGACAATCCCATTGCATCACGTTTTTTTATCAAGTATAATAAGAAAAATTCGCAGCACTCTGGCTGAGGTACTGTCTGCAACTCAGAGCATATTCTGTTTTCACCTCTGACAGCATCCCAGAGAAACTCTTCATAATGGCCTAAGCCAAAATCACAGGAACATTAAAAGATGTGCTTAAGCTTCTGCCTCTCCATGAATTGGAACTTTAATCTTTATCAGACTGGTTTTCCTCATCTGTGAAACGGAGAGTATAATAGGCTCTAACTGTACAGTAATTTGAAGACGGAACTAAATTTTTGAAGCATTTTCGTAACAATAAAATTAAAAACAATAAAAAAGGAGAAAAAATACTCACAAGAAGTACTTCATGCAGATTCTAGACACATAGAGAGAAATCTTCCTGTGACAGAAGCGCATATATCATCCCGGCTTCTGAAAAAAAAAGAGGTAAACCATAAACATATCCTCACTTCAAACCATCCATTGTCCAGTACTCTCATTCACTGGAAACTGAGAGAGTGAGGACAGTACCACTTGCATTTACGTGACTCTGCCATATTTCCCCAAGAATCTGTGCAGGCAGGGATTTCCTATTAAAAAATTCACCAAAAAAACCACCAGCTGAGTGTGAGTGTTGGGGATTCATTTGGTTCCCAGCCATGGCACTGCCCTGCTTTCCAAATGACCAAACTGGACAAGCCATTTCATATCCATGGTTGGCGTGTTAGGTGTTTTCCAAAGAATTTTTGTCCCAGATAAGGGGGGACTCTGTAGGACACCAGTTGCATCCCCTCCCCTTCCCATAATGAAACAAATTAAACGCTATTTACTATTACCACTGTATCTAGTATTTTATTCAAGCACAAAAGCACATGTTTTATCAAGTGTGACTTACATTTGTTTTTTTGTCAAGTGTTTTCTCTTTCTAGTAAGAAGAATATGGAAAGAAAAGCATATATTCCCTTCTCTGGAATTGCACCTCCAGAGAGTGAGGCTCAGATGAGGAAAGCCATTGCTGTACCATCAAGACATGTGACTGGAAGGGTTCTGTCTATACCTCAATGCCTCCATTAAATGCACATTAAAAAATGTTTGATTTGAACGAAATATTTTAAATTAAATATAAACTATGCTGTTTGCTCAGAAAAATAAACCAAGAAAGCAACAAGCACAAACAAAACCTTGCATGAAGACCAAGGAAGAGTGCAGATTTCCATTTCCAAAAGGGTCTCCTTGAATAGAAGCCAAATTTTTATGATTAACTACTGAAAGAAACGTTTTGATTCAGGGAACAGCAGAACAAGATAATTTCCCAGAGCTTTGGAACACACCAATAAACTGCTTCAAGTCATTTGAGACAACAATTGTGGCAAGTGAGCTACTGCCCTAAGAAATGTTACCTTGTTCTACCTTGACCTGCCAAACAGGGCTGTGTACACTCTGCATTAATGGGCGATTCATGGGCTCGAGCTGAGCACACGTGCAAGTCCTTGAAGGGTCGGGGTGGATTTCTGCATTTCCAGGACACAGACCCTGGATTTCTGAGGGAAGAAAAGGAGGATGGTTGCTGGCAATGAGCAGCGCTGCTCCACTGACTGGCTCTTGGCTGATCGCAGGCCAAGGGGATGCATTCTGGGTTACCACATTAAATATTTGGCTTTACAAAATAATGTCCTGAGTTACAGTTTGATCAGCAAGTGCACTCCTCTTGTACCCTGAAAACGGTGTGATAGAGGCACATCTGAGATTTAAAAAAAAACCAAAAAAACACAGAAAATAAAGCAAGTAGGTGAAAGGTAACTGTATCACTTTACAGACACAAGCTACCCTCTGATTACAACTAATTGAGATATTCAGCAGCCTTAAAACAATACCTTTTTTAAATCAATGTACCCAGACGGCATTCACAGCTTTTTGTGATGACAAATGCCCTTTGAAAGAGTTAATAGGCAAAGGTTTGTACTGGCAATGAATAGGGCTACCTTTAATTGATCCAAGAGCCTTAGAGAGACGTCTTATAGCATGATGATGTATTTGGGTTGCAAGTAGGCCAAAATAAGCATAAAGAAAATCTGTAAGACCATGAGACCTTTCATTTTTTCATTGCAGGGAGGGAAAGGGGGGGAACTGCTGAGGAAAATGAGAGAACTATGGTGGGGTTATCTTTGTGCTCTGGCACTTAAAATAGATAAAACGACAGAAATTTTGAGGAAAAGAGAGGAAGTGATCAGGCCATAATTCTGAGAATAAACGTCAAGATGTACGGAAATGTACAAAACAAGGCTTCTTCAGAATTAAAAAAAAAAAGCCATGAAAAAAAAGGAGATGACCTAATAGTATAAAGAAACATTGATTAAAGAAATACCCAGAGGGAGAAAGATATTCCATCAGCTTTAACAACCACTGCATGGCCCTGAATTCCCTCTTAACTTCTCAAGTAAGGGGAGAAAAAAATATCTGAAGAAGAGGCAGTCACATGGATCCATTTATAATTTTCCCCCTTATTCTCTGCTCATCTTTTGCACGGTTTTGCTCAAGATGTACAGGAAACGTGCACACTAAAAATGACTCACAAAACTAAACACGATGGGTTAGTAGTAAATATTTTACCCTGTGTAGCCAAAGAAGAAACAAAACAATCATTTTTATAAGGAATATAAAATCCATTTAGTCATATTTTTCCTTTATGATACTGATTATACACTAATATTACCTAGTAATGAAGGAAACAGTCTATCCATGCTTACACTAGTCTTTCATCAGAAACTCAATTTTGGCAGAATCCCTCCCTCACACAGCAAAAGCTAAACAGATTTCCTTGAACTTTCACAGGTGCAAACTTTATGTCAAGGTAGAATTTTTCTGGAAAGTCTGAGGCAAATCAGACAAGAAAATTCCTAGACTAAAAGACTATTTTCAAATGGAATTACTGTGCGAGCGTACGATCAACAACTCTGTAAAAAAAAACCAAATAGAAAGATGTTGGCCTCTGAGATTTTCTTAGAAGACAGATATGGGAGGAGCTAGGAAAAAAAGGTTGACCTTGGTCCTTAAAAATAAAGAAGCAGAGCAATAAAATATCCTGCTCCAATATGTGCATCCAGATGCGTTAGGAAAAGTAAGTCAAGTCCAGTTTCAACCTGGAACAGGGAACAGACAAGCTGTTCTCAAATTCTGTTCGCCCTGTTCATCCCAGAGCGATGAACGAGCCCCCTTCTAGCAGACACTCAACAGAGAAAGCTACAGAGTCTTCACTGTGGTCTGGCTAAAAATGAGGCTTGAACTTACCTCTCCAAAGCAAAAGAACTCAGATAGGATTCTCAAAACAGCAAAACAGCAATTTGCCTCCTGTGAGTCTTCCCCTATGGTACAAAGCTCTGAGGAAAAGAACAGATAAAAACTTCACGTTACAACTTCCAGACATTTTCCCAATTAACCATCCTAAGCCCACATCACCAACCACCACAGAATTACAACCACACCAAGGTGAGCACCAGCTGCATCCTTCACAAACCCCCTCATTTCAGGGCACAAACATCAGTAGATGAGGAGAACCAGGACATGTGGACAGTGGCAAACTACTGTGGAAACTGGAGGTGAGCTGTGCACAGCCTTGCTTACTTCTGTATGAAGAGGCTCAAAATACTGTGCTGTGTTTTGAGTTGCTTTCATTTTTAAAAAAATAATAATAATTTTGAGAAAGTCATCTCTCCTTGTTCCATTCACTTTCAATTCAGACTCCTAGAATCTTCCTTTGTAGTTTAAAGCCAAAAGATTTCCTTTCACCTTATCAGGTTACATGTAAATTCTAGCCACCACGAGTTTTCTGAAAAGTAAACAAATAAATAAAAAATTAGGATATACAAGGATGTCTAAAGGATATCAAGTTCTTCAGGAACACTTCAAAACCAACTGCTTTTTGTGCAGGGGACAGCAGGTGGATTGCCCATCCCACTCCTCCAAAGCATGGTGAAGCACCAGTGTTTCGTAAAATAGAAGTCAATTGTACCATGAAATAACTATGTCCAGTAGCTTCCTATCTGACAGAAAAAAAATGGCCTTTAAAGGTCCCTTCCAATCTACTTTATGATTCCATTCTATGAGCTGGCACAATCAGCTTAGCTGAGGGACACTCCATACTACTGAAGATAGTATTTCTACCGCTGCCCTTGTGGACAGCCTACAGAAAAAGAGCCAATATTCAGATCCTGTTCACACACGTTCAGTTTCACCAGAGAACACACTGAGGAGGGCACTTTGGTGGCAAACACCAGCAAAACCTGAGCCATCTTCCCAAATGGAGCCTAAAGGGTGTTTACAGGCCTGTTTGTTTACACAGAGACAAAACACATCCCACCTGGAAGCACGAGTGGGAGCCAACAGAGCCCTACCAGGGTGGCTTCTCTCTACAGACTCAAACTGACCACCAATGCCAAAACTGTAAGAATCCCATATCCACGTGCTTATCTTTGACCAAGCAAATACTATACTGATAAGAAACCGAGGCACAGAAAGTCTGAATAGAAATGAACCCAGATTTTCCAAGGGGCATCTACTTTACAGCTGCCTCATAAAACTAAGAGAAACAACGTATTTTTAAAGCTGGTTCATGCTGTACTCTTGAAGGAATTTCTGTATTTGGTTAATCTTCACCCCTGCCCACACATGTACATGCACACACCTGGAACAGTCGAAACAAAGACTTAAAGGTGGGGAAAGCTGATGAAGAAAGAGAAACGGGTTTTCTAGTGCCAGAGATGGATTCAGTTTCAGAGAGAAGATTAAAACTCGTTCGTTTTTGGCCCTCATGCCAATGCTCAGACAAAAGTTTCCCAGGTTCCTTATAAACAGAAATACCCCTCCTGAATAATTTATATATTTTAAAAGTGGTCTCCAGCAAGCTTCACCTAAGAGCTAGTTGAGTATCTTTGCAAAACGTGCTGTTTCACTGAGATTTAACTAGACTGTCATCCACAGGCTCAAACACAGGGAAATAAAACCCATAGTGTTTTCCCAAAGGAGGCAGAAGGAGTTTCCACGCTGTATCCTAAGAGGCAACAGGCACAGATAAAATTGTGCTTTCAGCTCCACCAGTATAAATCCTCAGGAACTCCACATTGACAGAAACCTCCACCCTAAATTCTCCAAGGACTCTCCTCAGCTCAGCTGGGATACTAATGAAGCAAACTTTGATCCTCTTTTTTTCTAGAAATCTGCTTCACAATTCAACATCTTTGATGTAAATCTTTTAAAAGACTCTGATGGCATCAAGTCAGGGACAGGATGGAGGGGAATGTGTTTCCGACTCCTCTGTGGGGGGACCATTAGGAGGAGGGTTAATAGCCCTGGGCATGCGATCAAATTAAGGTTTGTGCCAGTTCCCCCAGGGCTTTCCCTTGCCATCACCAGCTTCCCCAGGCTGGGCAGCTCACCCTCATCTCCTCACCAAAGACAGCTCTTAAGCAGAAGCACGACAGTCTGCTGGGAGGAAACAGAGAGATAATCGCACAACTAACTTATATGGACAAAGTATGAAACAGGCCGAGGGAAGGGAAGGGGGAAGGGAGCCTTTGATATCTTCACCTTTGGAGCGCTACAAACTTAATGTACATCCAGCTTAAAAGCCAGGAGGTGGGGGGAGCTGGAATTCGGACCTTCCCAACATGTGGACTGCAGCACTGAGGCAGCACCGAGTCTAAACAAGGCTGGAGTTAGCATTCAGAGCACACAGCCCGGCAGAGTATGGGAAAGGGATAGAGCAGCCCAAAGAGCTGGCGCCACGAACTGACGAGCAGAGCGCAAGTGATAGAGATTTACTGCGAGAGAGGAGGAAACAGTCCGCTGGCCCGATTAGAGCTGTGAATACCGAGTTGTTCAGGGAGGATTTTGCAGCTGACTGATCACAGGCTGTCGGAGCAGGCCTCGGACAACAGCTGCAAGGCTTGCTGGGCTGCAGAAACAAAAGGCGCCTAGCACGGTGCAAAGAAAGAGTTGACAGGTTGTTGTTAGCAGTGGCAAATGTGTGAGGTATGTCACTGTGTGTGAGACGGGCTGGGCTGGGGTGGTGGGGAAGAAGGAGGGCAAGAAGCACAGGCAGCACTCAGAAAAAGGTGGGGGGGGAGTCGCGGGGGAGGGAGCAGGGACACAGGCTTGGTCAAAGCATTTTCCTAAAATCAGGCCGGTGTTTGTAAGGAGGACAATCGCAAGGTCTGTTTACTGCTGCCAAGATGAATTAGCCCATCGTCTCATTTATAGGACGAATCCGGTGGCACAGACTATAAGGTGCATGGCATTAAAGGGACTAATTAGACGATTCCGGCAAATCTGAATTAAGACCCTTTCTTTCTTTGAAAGCTGGAAAGCATTTCTCAGGACTCCAGTCAGATGGCTTAGGTTTTGTTGGGCTTTTTCTTTCTCTTCTGAGAAGGGATATCTTGTGCAATTCCCTAACTCATAAGGGTCTGCTCTAAATTCTGCTCTGAGCTTCAAGAACAGTTGTTAGGAAGCTGCTGGCATTTACATCATATCTAAAAAGGTCCAAACGAAAATCCCGGATTCTGCAGGAATTCAGCTCCCAGTCCAGGGACAAACTTTACAGCTGGTCCCTCCTGTTAAGAGTGGGCTAAACCAGAAGCCCGCATGAGAACATACCTGAGCTCAGAGCCTGCAGCTGAATTCTCACTCACACACACAAAACAAGCGAGGTTTTTCAAAAGCTGGCTTCTAATCTGACACCCACCCTCTTCAAATCCAGTGCCTGCAGCCAAGTGCTTTTCCCAAGCAACTCCGAGCTTTCTGGAGCCATGGTTCACTAAGCGTGTGAAGCTGGGCAGGAATGTATCAATGAAACTCCGCAGATGATCAAAGACAGGAGCTGGAGAACAGGAGACCTTACTTTCAGCTCCCTGTTTGGCAAGTTTAGGATCCAGTTCTTGAAGTCTGGCAACATTTTACTCCAATTGTGACCAAAACAAAGTGTTCCAAACACCTCTGAAGCAGTGGTGCATGCTGTTTGCACACAACCACTATATTACAGTGGTCACTATTAAAATGTTTTACAAGCAGTTAAGGTTACCATGGCATTCACTGCATACTCATAGAAGGAAATACCACGAAAATCACAGAAACATCCAGCACTGCAAGCTGCAAATATCAGATGTTTCATAGTAATTAGTGACACCTTGCAAAGCATAGGCTTCTTGCATTTTAACACACATATCTATCACCAACGAATAGGAGACACTAAGAAAGTGCAGTGGCCTTTATAGTGTCCAATCAATTATACAAACAAACCTTATTTTGATTTTTCTCTTCTAAATGGTCTCTGGGACCCAGTTAGTCTAGTCCCAACAGGCAGCACTTGATACACTGTAAAGGGAATTCAGAACAAGAGGCATTTCAAGCCTTCTAACACAGCTCCATTCTCCCAAAATATATATATAAAAGCCAACCCAGTGTGCAGAATACTCCATCTAGGGGCAGAAATATGACTCAGAATTTCCTGAGCCTTTGCTTTGACATGTGTTAACCTCATTCTACCAGGTCTGAGTGCATGACAAATAATCAGATGTTTCACAGAGGTTCCAAATAGCTCTTCCTCAGTATGAGTCCATAGATTTTTACTTTTTATTATTTTAAATACACAGCTTCCAGCTTGAGGTTCCGCTTAAGAGTGATGAAGAACACAGGCACCACTTTTATACATCTACTAGCAACTGGACTATACTTTAAACTACAAATATTATCTCAGGAACAATTTATAATCCATCATCCCCATATGCTCAAAGTTTTCAGCTGAATAAGCGTGGCCAGTGGGCTCAACTGCAAAGAATAACGAAATGCCTGAAGGACTATCTGTGTAACTATATTTTTGTATGTAATTGTGCTTCTACTGGAATCAAAACAAAGCCTGAATTTGACTGCAATGGGAGCAGAAATAATTTGTGGCAGAAGTATATTTCTGAATCACAAATTCTCTCTGTAGCTGGATAATTCAGTATCATTTATGATTAATATTAGCACATGGAATTTGCTCACCAAATGCACTTAAGAGCAATGTATACAGTAGACAGAAGCTACAATTCACAGGCTCTGAGAAAACCCTGAAAATATAAAATAATGCCTGTTAAGAACTTTTTTTCTTTTTAGGGAAAAAATTAGTTGCAGAAGTATATCAAGCCTTGCCTTCCAGTGATGTTTTCTCTATACAAATCGCTTTCAGCTGACAAGTCCTCACTGATTTTCCATAGTCAGCAATGGGTCACAGCTTTCCACTGCACTGTGCCTTGCTCTTTGTCTCTCTGGTACAGAGAGGCTGCTTCTGAGGCTGCTGTAACACTTTGGAAAGTAATCAAATTACTTCCTACATTTGCTCTCCTTAAACACCTCTGCTTGATCCCCTCCACTTTTCCTGTTCGGCTTCTCAGCTGCGAACTTCATACTTCATAAATGCAGAGGTTAGAATTTTCTAGACACCACTTTAATTTTTCAAATAGCAATCCAATTACTGAGCAAATTGGCACATGTGCCTGGTTACATAGTGACTTGGCACTGCCTCCACTCACTGCTGGCAGTGATGAATGTGTTCCCCCTCAGCCCTCCTCATCTATCTGCTCCAGCCTCCGAGCCAACACCAGTGACCACATAAGGAGAGTGCCTGGCAGCTGCAAGCCCGAGGTGCCAAGAGGCAGATTGTGTTCTGTAGCAGCAGGATCTGGGTCTGTGACTGGCTTCCTGGCTAGTCTTTTGTAAGACCTTTTCCATGGCCTCTAGGTTGGCTCTAATGAAGCCTGTAGAAATGCCTGCAGGGAGCTGGTATAGAAGTGAGTTAAGTCAAAGGTTTAATTTAGTTTCTAAAGTGAAGTGAATGTATATTGGCCTTCTCTTTCCACCCTGCAATTATATTCCTGCCACATTTATGTGAAAATACAGTATTCAGTCAACAATAGGAGCACATTCCTGGGTATGTCTGCACTGCACATTGGGGCAAAGATCCCCAAGCCAGCTTCAATTAACTTCACTGCAGAACCAGGAGCAATATAGCTGTGTTTGCTCGCTGTGACACCCGAGCTAATTAACTATGTACGGCAGTAACAGAGCTTTACTGTTCTGGCACCGACGCTGCTGTCCCTGTGTGGCAAACTGCTACAGACATGCCAGCTCACCCCAGCCCAGTGCTGCTTTGCACTGCCCAGATACATTTAGGAATACTCCAGGAACTGGCAGGAATTTGCTGGCCATCATGTGAGAGTGGCGAGGCTACAGATGTGGTTACAGTAAATGTGGACGGTTCCACTTCCATCCCATCCACATTCTTTTATTGCTCGCAACATGACGGTCACAGAGCATCTTTAAGTAATGTGCTGAGCATCTTGAGCAGCATCTGTCACATGTGCTGCTTTCTAAATACCTCACTTCCTCCTCCAGGGGCAAAAAGCTGGACAAAGATATTTTAAAGTATTTCTCACACTTGAGGGTTTGTTTTTTTTTTTTTGCCCCAACAAATTTGGGTCTTAGCCATAACAAACTTCTTTAGACTATTTAAAAAGCCATTTTCAATTATTTCAATGAAGCAGGTAAGGACTTTCCCACAACAGGATAGCTTCTCCCCATCTGGCTTTTTTATGATTCCCAAGAAATTAACTTTCTTAAAATAAATGAGTGCAGGCTCCAATGACCAGAGATGCACTATGATCCCTGCAACTCAAACAGGCTTTGGTGAAGGTAAAAACAAAACACAACTTGCCTCTTTCGGAATTCCACTTCAGGCATACCAAGAAGCTACTGGAGAGAATCAGAGTTATTTGTCCACCAAATTTCTGATGCAGATGGTAGTCTGGAAGATATCTGAGTGGACTCTGAACTGCACACATGAGAATATTTCACCAAGTTTGCTTGCTTGGACTTTACTGTATGAGTTGGACTTTATGGGTACAGTTGTTTGTTACTGGTGGAATTTTTGCTTTCCCTTTATATTTTTTTCCCCTAAATCAGGTATTTTGACAGAGGTGCTTAATGAGATCTAAGTGGTCAGATTATATTTAATTAAATTATCCACATTTATAATTTAAGAGCCTTCACCAGTGCTCATCATTTGAAATCTGTGGGTAGATAAGAAGCCCAAGGTCTTCTGCTGGCTTCCTAGATAAACAAGACACGTTCTAATTCCAAGAACCACCACAAGTATACAAGGACTTTCTCTTCACACCTAATGAATCACCCCAGCTCTCAAGACTGACTTTTCACAAGGCACCAAACACAATGATAAATTTTAGCACATGCACCCCTTGAGCTATACCTCTGTACAAACACCCGCAACAGTGATGCAGCAGCGTGGATTTTAACTGAGTGTTTGATACCTGAGCACGACGTTTTTCCTCTGTGCTCTCAGTCTTTGCCACAACTTTGCATGGGTTACTTGGAGTCACTTCAAACAAACACCACTAAATTCTGCACAGGCACCAGGCAAGGTAAAGTTACACGCATTGCTGGTAGGCTTCACAGCGTTTTTCAGGAGTTTGTACCTCTGCGTCTCAGTGACGTTCAAGAGAAGCAAAAAAACCCCGGAGCTGTAGATGAAGCGCAACCCTATTGCCATCTTCAATACCTTCTATGGGAGCTGGACACCGGAGCCACACTCCTGGCCACAGGCCTGTAGGACACAAGGAAGAGTTAGTTATGCAGCAGGGCACACGAGCATGTGCCTCTCACCAAGCATGTGGGTGCCCCCACACATGCCAAAGTTAGCAACATTTCTGTAGCCAAGCTGTGCTAGAGCTAAGCATGCACTTAAGAGCTTTGCTGGATGGCAGCCATTTACAGATGTACAATCAGTACAGAGACATGGAGGCAGGGACTTCCTTTAATGGGTCCTCTGAGTTCTCTTCCTGAAGACACATACTTGATTATTTCAATTAACATGTTCAGAAAAACAAATACTCTTCCCCCGATTATATCTCAGACACTGGCAGATGTATAATTTTTCCTGGACTCCTTAATTTACCACACTTCTTAAAGATTCAGGGCCAGACAAACAACTGAAAATCAAATGCAGAAAGCAGCTGGATTCTGAGAAGACAGAACTCTCCCAGTTCCTGTTTCCCTCTTGCTTTATTCCTGATTTGTTTGAAGATGCTGGTGGGTGCTTGCCTGCATGTAATGATAACTACTAACAGCAGCTTGATGAATAAGAGAAGAGAAAGTGGAAAAGAAAACAATAGGAAAGGCATTAAGGGCACTAAGTCATTCTTTCTGGGATGGGCATTAGACATATGTTCGCTACTCCAGTCCCAGTGCAATCAAAGCTGTCCTGTGCCACTGCCAAAAACTGTAACAGGTGCCAGAAGATTACAGCATTGGTTAAATCCACTCTTAAGGCACCAGCTCAGGGAGCGATCCAAATCCCAGGAGCCAATGAACATCTTCCCCCAGATGTCAATTGTTTTCAAATAGCTCCACGCTTATTTCCAGTGTGATGCTGAGGAGGGGCGGGGGAATAAATAAATTTTGCTGCCAGGAGGCAATCCTCTGATTTCACCACTGCCAGCCTGGACAGGTGCCAAAGCCAGGCACAGCCTCTCAAACACATTTGTAAGGTAATTAATATTTTATATTCACGACAATAGGAGAGCTTCATTCACACGGAACTATTAAGACAGTTTCTGGTTCCATTCTTCCCAGCACATTACAACGACAACTCCACGCCAGCAGCAGCCACATGGCCTAAAGGTGCCAAGCTGGCAAGGATACTCCCTCTCAGCATTTGGCATCTAAACCCCTTGGCAAAGCCCTCAGCAGTTGTGCTTGGCTGGCTTCAGATTCGTCATGTGGCCAGGCTGCTGATAGCACGGGAGGGTGCTGTGTCCTCTGGGCACCATTTCACTTTAACACCTGTCTGATTCAGAGGAATGCGCGCACATGCGGAGCAAGATCCCCGCACAAATCCTCCCGGAGACCCAGAGCACATGCTCCATTTGTTACTGAAAGGGGTCGTTTCCTCAGAACCACTGTGCCTTTTTTTTTTCTCCCCTCCCCTCTCCCCCTCCTCTTCCCCTTCACATATCTGTATACAGCCCTTGGAGGGTCCTACATCCTGCCATGCATTCCACATGTGTTGGAGGTTTCCTCTGTGAACCAGGGATACAAAACATAGCCTTTTTGTATATAATGAAATCTCATATTTTACTGTGCTCATATAAAACCATTTCTTTGTGAATAAGACTCCTTTTATTTGTGACATTTTAATGATCTACAAATGTTTGGTACAGATGAAAGGAAATTATTATTTCCAGGTCACCTTGCAGTAATACTTTTTGATAGGCACCATAATTCCAATTAAATTGAGTAATGAGGGAGGGGGAAAGCCTTCAAACATTTAAAGTGCCACTGAAGCAGAAATATTTTTAAAGGAAAACATAAAAACAAGCATATATCTTTTACCACATGCTACAAAATATCGGAGGAGCATAGATAAGAAAATTCAAAGCCCTTTTTCCACTGGGGACCACTCAAACTAATGCAGACCATAAGAATGCGACTCTGTGCCCCACAAACACCATGTTTTTGTGTCACAGGATTGGGGCTGACTTGAGCACAAATTTACTGAAATCATCCCAAGACTGGTCCCTCGGAGATACCTGTCAAAAGCACAACTACCACCCCAAGCTTGGCAGAGGCAGCTCCCCGGGATGGCAGAGAAGCGCATTGAGATGTCGCAGGGCACCTCCCCAAATCCCTGCCTGTCCCAAAGCACTAACCCCATGAGCCTGCACTGGTTCTTCTGGTACATTCTGACACCTTTGAGCACGGTTATCTTTGGGTCAGACACCCTGAAGCCTGTGAAATACACGCAAGCCTTGGGTTGCTAAGCTCGCATCACAAAATAGCTGCTATCGCTCGCTCTGGAGGGAAGGCTCAGCGCGCCCATCCCACCCCAGCTGGAACATCCAAACACGAGCCACAGCCCCCGTGTTCCCCCTCAGGCCATACCCTCTGCCTGTCACCTTGTACCGTGGCTTTTGGTTTGTATCAAGCTCAGGGCCCACAGACACCAGCCAGGGCCTCCCTGTTCTAGCTCGGAACACAAACCCTGCCTGCTGCACGTAATCTGCATCTATCAGTACTCCTGTGTTTAGCCACGTGAGCTTTGCTTTTTTTAAATAAAATTTTTTTTTAATTGCTCTGAGGGAGCTGATTTTTGTTGTTTTGTTGGGGTTTTTTTTACCTTCTTGAACTGTTCTTCATTATTCAATCAGGAAAAAAAATCTTATCTCCCTCCCTCCTCTGATACACATGTTTTCTTCAGAACACTAGGGCAACATATAGGATGGACACTGGGACCACGGCAAATTTAAGATCCAGCATCTTGGAGGCTTTCCTGGCCATAAGCTAAACCTTTCTAGAATGAAAAAAGCTTTTTAATAAGGCATTTTCATTAAGAAATTCACTAGTTAACCCTGGGGAGGTAAGGAAATACCCCAACTTAAAATTATTATTCAGTTGCATATAAAAATGTTATTTTAGATCATTTTTAGGACTTGCTGCAATTGCATTATTTTCCATTTTCTTTTTCTGCATGACCTGGGCAGTGGATTTCATTGTGATTAAAGCACCTGGCTTTTGGAGCAAGGGAGACGAAAAATAAGTACGAAATAAACATATAAAACTCTCAAGCAACATTCCTGGAATAGTTCTTCTGTAAAGTGCACGGCGTGTTCAGAACACATGATTTCCTAGTACAAAGATTTTATTGGCTTCACTGCTCAGTGTGGTCATCTCAGATTCATGCCAAATAAACCTTTCACACCATATTGACATTTATTTTTCATCTCTGGCTACACATCTACTCTTTCTAAAAAGCAAGTTCCCAACTCCTGCAGGAATTCCCAAGCTGAATGTTTTATCATCTTCCCTGGAAAACGATAACCTAGAAGACAGCACTGCATGTTACTCTTGGCAACTAAAGTGGAAAGGAGTAAGTACAGGATTTTAGAAGACGCAACAAAAGAACAACAGCCAGGGAGGAGGGTTTGCCTCCATCAGGTTCCTGGCACCTTGTTTTGGCAGCATCCCAGCGCCAGGTACCAGGAGCAGACTTGTTCTCACACAAGTGCCAGTCAGAGTGAGCCCTGGAATGAGGGCACCCTACAGCATGGCTTGTATACAAGTCACGTGGCAGACCAAGAAAAGGAAAAAAAACTGATGTCAAAGTCAGAAAAGCCTCCAGTTTCAACACATACACATAAACCTACATGGACAGAGCTTGCCAGGTGTTTCCTTATCATAATGCACTTTCCCTTGTTGATGTGACTAAATAAATACAACTTACCCAAATCAAATCCTGACCATTTCCCCATTTTAATCTCAATGAACTTTCTCAGGCTTATGCACTTTTCCAGCATGCAACGTAAAGTCAAGAGCTTCTTCATGAGAATGTGCCTGACTGGGAAATTTATTTTTTTTAGGACAGTTACTGTGCCATGACACAAGGATAGAACACTGCTTTAAAGGGCTGCTGACTCTGGACAATTTATATGCTAATTCCAGAAATTATTCCTCCTACATTAAATAAGGAGCTGAGGAATGTTCCAAAGGTCTAGACAGACCACGCCATTAACAGATTGGGTAAATCAACATTAATACTGCCCACAGCATATCACACCGTGTGAACTTTCTTCACTGCCCACACTTTACTAGTTTTAGTTCCGCGTGGTTCCTCAGCTGACTGGCCAAAATATAAACTACATCAGCTCCCTAAAGCCTCCCTGTGCCCATCCTGACCTTGGACTTGCCTTTAATATTAAACTTGAGAAAAAAAAAAATCCTGAATGGTCATACATTTTTATTCAGGGTACGTTTATAAATGGTTTATAAAGGATTAATAAATGATTAATAGATTATGAAAATGTTAAAGAAGTGTGGACAACTACAAGCACTAAGAATAGCTGTTTGGCACCCAATACTAACTGAACAGCCGTCTAGAACATACATTCTAGCCCAAACTCCATCAGTGTGAAGGCCAAGTCTGGCAAATAATTCAAATATCTTTAAGCTTGTTTGAGCATTGACAAGTTCTCCAGCATTTATTAGTAGTGTTCTGAGGCTATCATCAGTCAAATCTGCCTCTGAATTTAGACTTTGAACAAATAAGCTGTTATAAAACCTTAGACTACCAGAAAAATTCCCAGGTTTTACTTTACTTTCAATAAAAATGAGATTTTCACAAATACTCATATGGCACATGTAATGCTAATAACACAGAATTGAAAAACTCAAAATGCAACAAGCATCACTAAATGGATCATATAGTACTAAGATCAACTGAATTTTTAAAATTCCTTCTGTTTTTGTATCTCAGCTTAATAGCTACACTGCTGAAACAAGGCACTGATGCAAAGCATGATGCTAGGTGCTTAGTTGTCACAGAAAATAACAATTTAATCTCATTTGGGACAAAATTTTGGGTTTAGAAATAAATCAGCATGCAAAGCATTTACAGCATTTCATGTATTATCAGGATGTGATGAGTTCTGGCAGCGTCACTCACTGATAAACCCTAAGGCAGTAAATACTCTGAGGTACCTTCACATGACAAAAATCTGATTTCTTTGCAGCCGAAGCAAGAGCTGCTGATAGGCTTTTCTTTCTTCCACCCTTGCCTCCCTCCCTCCCTCCCTCCCCTTTTTCTTCTTCTTTCTTCTTAACCAAAGACTATACCAAATGCATGTGAATGACACGATCTCATAACTTTCTTAGCAGGCATTGCAACATTTTGGGGGCACAGAGCTGAATACGAAGTCAAAAGAGCACTGGGGAGGTGCCTCCTCTCATTGACCTCAATAGCTGAACTTCCATTGAGTGCCAAGGGGTTGAATTAGGTCTGTTTATAGTGCAGGTGCCAGCAAACTCTTTCTGCTTCGTCACACACACACCCCTAACCAATCATTGCACTGTGACTTAATTATTTCATAGGAGCCACCTCTTAGCAAACTACAGCCAGGTATGGAGTGCAAAAACCTTCCGAAAACCAGAACAAGCAGGACCCCAAGACCTGACACAGGTAATAAATACGTCACACACAGCAAGAACATGCTTTGCCATACCTGAGACACCTCAGCCAAATGGGTCCTGATAATGATCAATGATGGCAAATTGGCAGCCAGGCTGCTGGAAAAATTCCAAGCTTCACCTTCCAGCTACAGGAATGAGGAGGATATATGTGAATGTGATCTTTGGCAGGGAAAGGTACATTGTTTCATTGCTGTGGGAAAAATGCTTGTTGCTCAAACATTTCCTTAAAATAAGATTGCAATGAAACATTAGAGGTAGCATTATTAACAATAACCAACTTTCCTGGATAAAGGAAAAAAAAAAAAGAAAAAACTTTTCCAAACCCATCTCCACTCTGCAGGAGAAAAAAAAAGAAATCTAGTGTTCCACCCCTCGCTTTTTTCTGAGCACTTCAGCAGAGACGCTACTGCAAAGAGAATAGGCCTTTGTGTGCTTTGGGTTTTAAAAATCAAGGCAGCTCCCAACTTACCTATTCTTTTTCCCCATCAACGAACAAGGAGGAGATTAATCAAAATTTTGAGGTCAGACTATAACACCTGATATACTGAAAACAAGAACCCTCACACCTCAAATTTATTTCTCAATGGTGAACCTTGTGCAGGAAACAGCTCGTGTCTGGAGAGAGACACAAAACGCATACAGCTTTAAAAAGGATTTGGGGATATGAGAATCCAAAGTTGTTGCTGTGCCCCATGGAACAGAGAAAAACCTGAACAGGCTTTATAACCTTTGCATCAAAACCTAGTGATAAGAACATTGCTAAATATTCAAACAGGTATCCTTCCTGAGAAACCACTAGTGAAGCTCATGCAGATGTCTGCTCTTGAGCACACACAAATACATGTTTTACACATGTGTAAAACATCCTATGCTTCTCAACAGGAAGAAAATCGTTCCCAAGTCAGAGCTCATCCAGAGGCTCTGACCCATCACTGTCCATCCAGTTTAGAGCCACCTTTCTCCCCTCCTTTCTCAGTCTTTTACCTCAGCTTCCTTGCAACATCCTGTGAAGGTTCAGCCAGCTTCTTTCCTCCATCAATCCTCTTAACTTCCCCCAGAACATAGCTTATCTCAACAGTAAAACAAAACACTGGAATTAAGGTTATTTTATTATATCTTTACTTGTCTGTATGTCCCTCTCCTCACGCTGCCTTTTTAGGTTAAAGTTTCTTTATGGCAGGGATTATTTACTGTTCTGTGTACTCATACAACACAGGCTGGATCTTAACCAGCCGCAAGGCACTACCAAAAGAAATTGAGAACAAAAAGAGACTGCCTTTGTCCTAGGTAAATGCTCTCCAGAGCGACATCAATCATATTTATCAATCTTTCCAAAAGGAACCCCAGAAAGCACATAACAAATGTGCCAAACATTATAGAACCTAAATCACCAGCTCTTTTGAAAAATATTTATTTTAAACAATTTCTATAACATGAAATGGAATCACATTTATTCCAGGCATCTCTGAAATGTTAAATCATGGTGGAAATTCTATTTTTGAGTGTTGATCATTTATCTTTTCAGGGTACTTCGGAGTAAATTCTACCTGGGCACAATTACTCCTTTCTCTTCATTGAGCTGCCTGAATACAATTAGAAAAACATTCAAATTGCAAAAATTTTCATAAGAAAGACCATAATTGGATGCAGAAAAATTTCAAAATACTCAGGCAGACACCCACAAAAACATTTAAAAAAATTGTTTCTGAACATGTTTAGCATCTAAATGTATTTTTACTGATAATTTTACAGCAACCATGTACTTCATTTTCTTAGTGGCAAAGCTCTTGAAAAATCCAGAAGGTTAGGCTACAGGTATGTTGCCAATCTGTGTTTGTCATAGAATCATAGAATAGTTTGGGTTGGAAGGCACCTTAAAGATCATCTCATGCCAAGCTCCCTGCTCTGAGCAGGGACACCTTTCACTATCCCAGGTTGCTCAGAGCCCCGACCAACCTGGCCTTGAACAATTCCAGGGATGGGGCAGCCACAGCTTCTCTGGGCAGCCTGTGCCAGGGCCTCACCACCCTCCAAAAAATCATTTTTTTTAGTATCTAATCTAAATCCACTCTCAGTCTGAATCCATTCCCCCTTGTCCTGTCACTCCACACTCTTGTAAAAAGTCTCTCTCCATCTTTTTTGTAGGCTCCATTCAGGTGCTGGAGGCCACAGTTAGGTCATCCCTAAGCCTTTTCTTCTCCAGGCTGAACAATCCCAAATCTCTCAGCCTTTCCTCATAGGAGAGGTGCTGCATTACCTTGGTGGCCTCCTCTGGACTCACTCCAACAGCTCCATGTCCTTCCTGTGCTGGGACTGCAGAGCTGGATGCAGCACTGCAGGTGGGAGCTCACCAGAGCAGAGGAGCAGAATCCCTTCCCTCTCCTGCTGCCCACGGGGCTTTGGATGCAGCCCAGGACATGGGGGGCTTTCTGGGCTGCAGTTGCACATTCCCAGCTCATGTCCAGCCTTTAACCCACCAACTACCCCAAATCCTTCTCAGCAGGGCTACTCTGGATCTGTTCATCCCCAGCCTGGACTGATACCAAGGGCTAACCTGACCCAGGTGCCGCACCAGCACTTGGTCTTGTTAAACCTCATGAGATTCCCATGGGCCCACTTCTTGAGCTTTTCCAGGTCCCTCTGGAGAGCTTTTCCCATCCCTCAGGGGTGTCACTACCCTGAGCTTGGTGTCACCTGAAAATTTGCTTTAGAGTCAAAAAAAGCCACAGTGACAGTCCCTGTTGTTTTCATAACACATCCCAGGCCTGGCCAAAGGCCACTGAAACCAGAAGAAATCTTTCGGACCTTTAAGTGGAGTTAGAATGAAGAAATAATTCACTATTCTGCAGAACAGCTAAAAAGCAATTTAACCACAAATTCTGCAGAGTAGGGGCTGAATTTCTACCACTCTTAAGGAAGTGGGAACTCAGCCTTCTCGTTGCAGGGAAAGCATGGGGTTATTGCAAGAACTGACATGCCAAAAGGATCTATTTTCTTTCCCATCAAGCTCAGGTTTCCACCTTTGGCTACGTTCTCAGAATGCAAAGTTCTGTTTTTAACCCAACTCCGTGGGGCATGCAACCAGGAGAGTGGGAGAACTGTCCTGAATGTGCACTGGGCAGTCAGCCAAGGCTTCTGTGGAAAGAGACATCAGTTGCAGATCAAGATGGGCCATTACAGCCACCTTATCTAATCATCATCCCTCACACAGACCAGAAACCATCAGGCAGATGTAAAAAGCTTAAAACTGCACGTTGCAGAAAGGCATCCACTTGGCAGCTCTGCAGTAAAACAATAATGCTTCAAAACGTCACACTTCCTTGAGAAGGGACATCTGACAATTTTGCTGTGAACACTACTCAGCTCTGGAGAGGATGGACCAGCAAGGTCTGCAGCCCATAACACGAATTCAGATAGCACAGAGTGACAAACCCTGGCAGGAACAGCACAGTTTGAGTAGTTTAGCTGTGAATTCAAGCTAAATTAAGTAGGTGATCGATCCTTCAGCCCTCTGCAGGTGAATTGAGGGAAACAAAACAGACAAGATGATTGAAACACTACTTTATGAATAATACATAATCATTTCCTTTTATATAGGGCCAGATGAAATTCCAGAGGTCTGTGGTACGTTTGAAAAGAGGTGTAAACCCCTGATTTGTAACAAAGTGCCCCAAAAACACACGGATGCTTTCACGACTTCAGGTGCCCTCCTTCACAATGGCAGTACCTTCTTTCCTCTTTGTTTGCTCAAGAATTAGGGTCTTTCCTAATTGCACATTCTGAAGCTTTCTAGCTAAAATGAACTTTTGTTAAAATGGGCAAGTCATTGAGCCCAAAATTCAGCCTTTTAAACATGTGAGGTTTGGATGCACTTTTGCCGGATCCCCAGCAGATCCAAAGGAACGTCCAGAAATTCCTGCTAGCGTTACCAGCAGGAATGGCCTTTGGTTGCAGTCACTGAGGCTGTAAGGGCTCTGCAGTCAGTGCTGACCTTACAGATCCTCGCGTTATTTTGTTAACATGATGGTTTTATGTCTCTTGGAGATTTGCCCTAAAATACATCCTTTGAAACAGGTACACATGGAATTATCAGCCTGCAAACTGCCCTTCTCCCCGCCCCCGGAAACCATCTAATATCTTTGACACGGGGAAGCTGAACTGGGAGGAAATGGTGGTTATCCTCTTGAAGTAACCCCCAGAGAAGATGAGGATGTCACTGCAAACATGTGGGAAAAAGCAGGTTTTCCCATTGTCAGCATGCAAAATAGGCACAGGACAACAGGCACCATGATTTTTCTGCAGTCAGGCTGGCAAATCCTTGAATGTGAAGAAAATGAAAGCCAGAGGCAGTGTGTTCCAAAGAACTATTAATTAACTAAGGGTTACAAAGCTGAGATTTAGACAGCTGACTCCTCAAAGAGACAGAAGCAGCACAGAGTCTTGAAAAGAACATGAAACCTCAGTATAAGAACAGGTATCATGGATTTCTCTAATAAAAGAAATTTTACCGGTATCAGCCTCTTTCCTCAAGCAGTGTCTTTGTCCAAAAGAAAATAAGAAAATTTTGCTCCATGTATTCCAAATGAAAAAATGAGAACACTCCCATTAGTCACCAACATTTTCTATCACCATAATCCCAAAGTGGCTTCTAATAAACTCTCTACAGATAAAAAGCTCAGATGTTGTTTCTACCTTCACATTCTCACTGAAGACTGCATTCCTAGGTTAGACATTAGTGCTAAAGCAGGGTAGCCTAAGAGTTTGTACATTTGACCTTCAGTACCACAGTTCCTGTCATTTCCAGTCCAACACCTGAATGTTCTGCAAAAGGTACACACAGCATGGAAGCAAATAACGAAACACTGCATAAGGGAACACTTCACCTGTTTATAGGCAAATAAAAATAAGCCCAGAGCTGTGTGGGTGCAAGAATTAACAAGGGAATTACTTAAACTAATAAGAGAAAAATTCAGGAATTAAGTGAATTCACTGTAGGTAAACCACTGCAGATAGAACAAAGATGATCGAATGTAATAACCTCACAACGTCCAGTCCAAATACAAAGAACCTTCCTATGACTGAACAGGTTTATTTTCTCACATTGATTCTTACCTAATTTTCCAAGCTTTTCAGGACAAGGGACATCTGATGTCTTAGCTACTAGAAGTTGAGAATGTCTTGCAGTAATCTGTGCAAACAAAATAGCAATATCATTTTAGAGATACCTTTCTTCAGAGAGTTCCCAACACTACTCACACATGGTATGAAAATAGGCTTTATTAAACTCTGCAGGAGCCAAAAGCCTTTATTCCTTGAAGAGGCCATATACCACCAGCAAACAAGGGTTTAGGGCTCCTAGCGAGTTGGGATGCAGAAAATGCTGCCTCTTACTGGTGTAAGATCATAACTTTTGGAGATACAGAAGCAAGCACTGAATCCTGAGCTCAGTAATAGCTTGGAAACAGGGCAGCTCTTGTTCAGAGCTTGTTCTTGTTTCTATGGGCTGTGGGGGCCTTGGGCTTGAATCAAACAGAAATCAGTGTAGTTCAGAAAAACCTCAGCATTACTAAGGCAAGATCTTCAGGCCAGACTGTAAGGATTGGTACCTGACATTCGCTGCTCAGTAGGAGCAGTGAACCACAGAGGTCCCTCCCTACTTCAGGGACAAGCAATTCCCAAAGCCAGCCCGTCCCTGATGCCTGCAGGAAGTCCATGGGGACAGTTTTAACTTCCTTACTCCCAGGCGAAGTAGCAAAAGAAAGATGTGAAATTCCTTCCAGTCACTGAGTTTCCACATTTGCAGCAACATTGCCCATAAAGTAGGAGACTGATGGCATTTCCACGGCGGTGACAGCAGAACGGGCAGCCATAGAAGGTAAGAGATTTCCTGACAATAGCAGCAACTCACAATTTAAAAAAAGCTAGCAAACAAAGATATAACTCCATAAAGGAAACCGGCATGTTTGTATGCATGCCTGCTGCAGTTTGTGTTCTCCTTACGGCCATGACACACTCCTTTGTGTCAGCTACATGGTGAGGTGCTAAAGGCAAACACAAAACAAACAGAAACAAATGCTCTATCTCCTCACTGAAATGAACACAACCAAAACACATTTAGCTCCTAGTTCCAAAAATAGAAGAGATTTTTGAAGTGCTTCAAGCACCATCCACATTATCCAAAAAGCCTAAATACTCACACTGTAGAATAAATATGGAGAGGAGAACTTCTTCCTAGAAGGATAACAAATACTGTCCTGCTTGTCATACTTTTACTACAGAAAACCAGAAGTTACTAATAAAAACTATCACTTCTTCTGGCCACATTCACAGACCCACTTGATGCTGCCCAGTAGAAAAATTAATTTAGAATTTTACATGGCTTTATTCACACCAGCACCAAGATGTATCTCTTGGGAACAAGCTTGGTCTGTCAGGGGTATGGGATCTAATCTGGGAGCTGGTAGTTGCAGTAACCACATTAAAGCTCCCCACTACCACAGAGCAAACCTCACCTGCAGAGACACAGCTTTTATGTTTACATGTATATGCAGGTTTATATATAAATATATATTTTCACATATATACACAGACACATACTCACATGCAAACACACTTCTGGAGAGAAATCTTGTGTCTCAAACACAAAAGGCTGTCTCACCACAAACACCATTCCGAGATCTCATCTGCAGTTACCTATATTACAAACATGCAGAACTTCAGTTCTTTCTGCCTTTATTTTGCTGGGATGCCATGGCAAGTGGTAAATGCTCTGCTGCCACCCAATGACGTTTCCTGGGATTGTCCATTTCCCAAGACCCTTTTCTCCTACTCGACAACCAGGTTAAAAAAAAAATTTAAAAAAAATCAATCAGGTTAAATTAAAGGCAGCACTTGAAGCACTTTGCATACCTGCGGTGCCCTGGCCTCTGGAAAACACGGGACATCACCGCCTCTCCTCACCTGTATGCAAATGGCCCCAGTCCTTTTCATCATTCCGCCAACAGCAGCAAAACTTTATCTGAATTCCCAGTCACAAAACCATCATTGTGCTGCGGCAGTTAATTTTTACTGGTTTACAATGTCCTTTCCTTTGCACGAGAGATAATGCCAGCTAAGCACAGCAAACCTTTCACACACAGCTGTTATCATGCTTTATAGGCCATCAAAGCGTTGATTTCGCAGCATTGTGTCAGTGCCAGACACGCCGATTCCCCTCGCTGTTTCCACTGCTCAGCTCCTTTCTCTGCTCTCCTGACAAAGCACAACCTGTTTTAGTCCTTACTACTACGTCTAAATTTAGTTTGCAATGCTGTATAAACACAAGTGGTAGCCCGTCAGGTTTAAGTGAAAAAGGGGAAATGCCGTAACGTGGGTCTTGAGGTTCACCCCACCTATAATTAAGTCCTCAAAAGTTTGAACACTTCAGCTTTCCTTGTGGCAAAAACAGACATTTGTAGAGTGCCAGTTTAAGGAAATCCAAGAAACTAGCCAATTTTTGTCAATATGTATTTGCACACAAGAACAAACTGTTCAGTTCTGAAGAATCTGCCCAGAATTCCAGGGCAGCAACATGTGCATCTGCTCAAATTAGCACAATTTAACATTTGTCAGCCCAGAGTATACAATGAATTGCTTTAAAATGTGGTTTACATTTTCAGTTATCAGCTTGAGCTGGTATAAAAGACCCTGACTGCTCAGGGGTGAAGGCTCAGTTGAGAGTTTATTGTCACAGAGGAACCACAATTACAGGTTTAAAGGAAGCCCAGCAGTGCTTGATTTATTTTCACCTATTTCATTACTATTCTTGTTTTGGCACACAAGGATGTTCCTCTCACCAGAACATACAGGTTGTAGAATAATACACTAAAAACCTGGAGGAAGGAAGAATTAACTTCTTTCCCAATAACCATCTACAGGAAAATTTGATCGCTGCATTAAAAGTTAGAAGTTATTTCCAAAACCTTCTGTCCGCTGCTGCTCTCTGGGGTTCTCAAAGATCAGAGATTGTTCTGAGACTCATTAGTGGTTAATGGTATTTAACTATGAGCCAACAAAACTGGACTTGGCACTTTATAAGAAGTGCCACTTTCATGCTCTTACATTTTCATACTCCAAGCACAGTGCAGAAGTGTTACAGATACAAACATTTTGGTACAAACAGATGTGTATTACTGATAATTCACTGCCTCAAAAGATACCTTTTTTATGTTTTGCCGTTAAAAAACAAAACCCGATTGTATTCCAACCCCCTTGATTCAGGCCCCAGCACTTAACTATGCTGAGAATGTTCCATTAAGTGCATCCAGAAGTGCTGACCACACAGCCCAGCCTGCACGGTCAGTGTAAAATGGGGACTTGAACTCCCTCTGCTGGCTAAAAACACAGCTAGAGAGTTAAAAAAAGCCTCCCATGTCCAAAAAAAATTTTAAAAATAGTACACTGAAAAACTTTTTAAAAAATAAAATAAAGATAATCTTTATCTCTTCTTTAGGAATTTTCATCTTTTTAGTTGCTGGCATCTCAAAGTGATTTTGCAGTACCTGAAAACTCCTGACCTCGCCTGTTTGTTGCTCTCATGAAACACTGGTCTGTGACTTGGAAGCTCTGCAGATGAATCCTGCACAATTTCCCTCTTTGTCAAGAGATCACAAAGAGGATGGCAACTGTGATGAAACACCAACCAGTCTGTACAAAAGAGATGGGAGAACTGCTGGAAAAAAAAAAAAAACACCATCATAGCAGCAAATTAAGATGCATTTGATAAGAACCAAAATTAAAACTTTAGGTCAAATTTACTGAGGAGAAAGGTCTACTAGAGGTAATGGAGTGGCAAATGGGGTTCAGTCCCCAATACTGAGATTATTTTTTGTGCTTAAAGTCATTTTGGCTCAGTTTCTTCCCTGGAAAGTGTTCCTTGTCTTCATCTATCTCAGTTTCCAGACACAGGATTTCTGCCCCAAGGAGCCTACAGAGCAGATTCTGTGCCTTCTGTGATAGGTCAGATAACCCAGTTTTTTAAAACTTATTCCAAAATTATTTTGAGAGCGTTGTGTCTGACCTACCACTACCTTGCACAGGCGTATTCATTTCCACAACACAATTAACCAGCCAAGATGATATTGTGCAGTTGGAAAGACTGTGACAGCAACCCTATAAAATGACCTAAAGCATAAATGGCAAAGCAGCCCTCGCTGCTCAGGGGGTTCCATCCCATTAACCCCACTGGCCAGCCCAGCTCTGCAGCAACCAAATTCAAATGGCAATATTTTACACATACTCTACTAGAGCCTGAACACCACCACAAGGTAAAAGACAGATCTATGTTTCCATGTTTTGATGCCCATGGTATTTCCCTCAGTCATATAATATAACAGCAGAGGCATTACCAAAAATTATGGAAAAGCAGCGTCAAGGAGCACCACAACACCCCTGCATAGCCCCTCCTAAGGGCACAAACCAGTGTAAATTTGCTGGAGGAGAAATTCATTGTAGCAATGAAATAACAGAGCTAGATCCTCACAAATATTCCACCAACAGTTTGTTCTGTGAAACGATACAGCACAGTGCTCCCCAAAACATGAGTTCTGCTTTCTGGCAAGTTTGTTACCACACCAACATGCTGGTGGCCACAGAAAATGTAGCTGTCATGTAACATAGCTGGGACAAATCTTTCAAAATTCCTTTATACAATGGAACTGCCTTCCTCTCAGTGGGATTCAGACATACGTTGATGGGTCACAAACCTTTTAATCCAAACCACCATCCTATCCGTGTGGGATTGGGATTTAATTCAGCTCTTCCTTCTTTAATGCACTAGATGTGTTCGTCCCCAAACACCTCCTCATGAGTGTCTGGTGAAAAGCCAGGTAACACGTCTCCGTGCAGATCAGAAATGACACACATGAAAATTTGGTGCAGAACTGTGTATGAGGTGCCTCAGACCTACATTTCACAATGTCCACCTATACAATGCATTTGAGCCTTAGAATATTTAAACCTGAACCCAAACTTTCCTCATACCTCACTTTCCAATGTCTACGCTATTAGGACGTAGAGGATCCTGCTTTGCAGATCTCCAGAGGACTGCATCAGGGTCACTCAGGAGATGAGAAGAGAACCAAGGGCTTTGGAAGACGTCAGAGGCAAAAGTTAATAGTCACTGTGGAGGGTCTCAAACAAACAGATGTTTCAAACATGTGCCTGATTTTTAAGTGCTGAGTTTGATGGCAGTAGATATTACAGTGGGCACCAACCCAAGACAGAGCTAAGGAGGAAAGGCTAGTGGACAAAACAGGAAGAAAAGCAGAGCATGAAAAACATTTTTTTCACATGCTCTCTTAGACTGTGTAATCCACCCTAGAGAGGCCTCAGCAAGCAAGTTAACTTCAGACCTCAATTACAACATGTGGGCAACTTTATTGCCCAACAAAAAGTGCATTAGACATTTATCATCTCATTTTATTAAATTTTCCTCCTCGTGACATTTACTATTGGGTGTGTATGTGTGTGAGGTTAATACAAAAATCTATATTATATTTGTATATTAACAAGATTAAAAGCTCACCTGCATGGCAGGTGTTGCTGTGGGCACATGCTTGGATTACAGATTAACCAACTCCTATCAAAAACTGGGGTCTATCACCAAATCTAAAGCAAGGAAGGCAGGTGCTTTTCCTGCTGATCATCTAGCTGAGGGCTCTGATTCAATCAGATCAGGAAAGAACAGCTTTGCTTTCTTCATGAAATCTGATGACAGAAAGAAATGGGTAACACCTCACACAACACAGTGAAGCTTAAAGGACATCCTATTCCTCTACGGCCCCTTCTGCTGGCTACTTTGATCTGAGAGTTATTGTCTGGGTTTAACACCTTCACCTTCGATTTGACAGAGAACTTCTTTAGAGGTGTTTTCCTATAGCAGTTGTCCAAGTCTTTTCAGAGAAACCACCAATTATCCAGGATGCTGGGAACTAAACACTTGTACTTTTGGTGAAATACAAGATTACTCTCACTGGTATTAAACAGCTATGCAAAGACACATTGAAGACTCAAGTTTTACTTTCTAAGATCAGTACTTACTAAAAAAAAAAAAGAGCACTGTCAGCAGCTCAGCACGCTATGTGAGGAACCAATTCATTCCTAAAGGCAAGGAGACCTAACATAATAAAACAGCACAGGCCAGACTGCCTTCCCAGCTCGCCTCAGAAGGATGCTCGATGCACAAGGCCATTGTTACACCACCACCACTAGCCAGTTCAATGCTATAGTGTCACAGTTTTGCAGCAGACACAAGAGCAGTTCTTTCCTGGGAGCTAACAAATCCAGTCTGCTTTTAGCCAGAATCCTCCACAATAACCCTGATTTTAAGCATAAAAATCAAAATCCCTTCTGGTCTTACCTAATGTGACAGGCTGTGTAACACAATCCTCACAATTCAACTCAGTAATTTCTGCATCCAGCCCAGCAACCTGTGGTTGTATTAGAGATCGTATTTCACGTTACACAGACACACACACCTGCTACACAGCACAACCTGGTCTTAATAATGCACTCAATTTTCTATTTTGACATGAATTTCCACCTTCTCAAATGCTGATGATCCTTTGCCAGTGAGACTGTGCAGGGTAATTGGCCTCCTGGGCAGTTTTCCAAATTCAGTATGACACTGTGAACACTCCCCAGCTCTGACAAATAAGACTGTTCACTCACCTCAAAGAACAAAATACAAGAAGTACAAAGGAAGATGAGGCTAAAAGCATTTTTGAAGTGTGTTTCAGGTCCGACAGAAGGCTGGAGCTGTTGTTTAGGATGGTCATCCTGTATTTTTCCTGTAGTTTACACAGCTGAAGTAGTGACTTAATAACTAGAATCTATCAGCTTATTTCCCCTTACCAAACTTCCAGCACACGTGCCAGCCTCAGCTCATGCCTACTAAATATTTATAAATAAGATGGCAAATCAGTAATAGTCCTCCCTCCTCTTTTGACAAGATAGGAAATAAGGAGAGTTAGAAGTTCAGAGGTTCCGGGATTTTTTTTTTTTTTTAATTTTAAAATAAAGTAAAAAAGTTATATACAAGAATATACAGCAACAAAACTATAAACCAACTCATACGGAAAAGTCAACATCATCTTCTAAACATGCAACTGAAGCTCACAGCTGGTGCAAAAAAAAAAAGAAGGCCGTATTGTGTGTTAGCAAAGGCAGTGAGCAGGGACTGCAGGTTTTATTCTTAACTCTCCCACGGATTTCAAGCTCGGCTGTGGGCAGATCACCAAATATCTCAGCTGATCATCTACAAAATAAAGATAGCAATATTTTCCTATCCCAGCAGGATGTTTTCAGAAGAGTGCTTGGGAGGCACTCGCTGCAGTGATGGGGTCCATGAAAGTCTCTGCACACAACAAAGATGACACCTGCTCAACTGGTTAATGGGAAAAAGATGACTGAGACTGTTACAAGGAATTTCTAGCATTAAAGGACAAGCTGCAATTGCCTCTGGCTTACAGTTAAGAAATTCAGCACCAGTGAACCATTTGTTTTATACAATTACTGCAGAAAAAAATTAAGTATAACACTAGATAGGAAAATAATGCAAAAAAATTACATAAATGGCTGGAATTCTACATCAAAGGCAACATTTAGGTTTTAGGTTTATAGTGGGTACCATAGGTAGTTCACCACAAAATATCCTTTTGCTTCCTGTGGCAAACAAGTGCATAGATGACGGAGGTAACTGCTCATCACAGTTTTTCCTCCAGAATTGCAACAATTTTAGTTAACTGAGACACTTTTGAGAAGCATTCTTTATGCCTTGTGACTCCATTTTATACAGGCTTGAAGTTCTTCTCATATTCTCTGTGGGAGATAATGATAGGTGGCTCTTCCAGTGGCTTGCTGGACATATCCCTGTGTACTTAGTATTTGAAAAATGCCAGCTCAGCCTTGAGGGGTTTTTTTCTGACCATCTTCTTTCCCTTTATGCTGGGAAAATTGTAGCTCTACAAATATAGAAGAGGTTTTGAGTTCATAATGAAATATGAACTTTATGATTAAGGAAGTCTGATGATCTGGTGTTTATTCCTAAATCAGCAACAGATTTCCCGTGACCTTAACTTCATCATTTAGATACTTCATGATCTATTTTATCTTTAAAAAAAAAAAGAGATGGTATGTCTGGAAGGTGCAGGAAAGAAATCAAGAAAGGCTTCAAATTCTCCTCTGCCTTGGATCCAGGGAAACATCAGACCTACTTCAATTAACAAAATTAAATTTGTTAACTACTTCACCATTACCTTTGGTAAGGTAAGGTTTTGTAATATTAAGGTTAATTACTACATCATTGCTTTCTGTAAGGTTTTCTAGTTCTCCTAGGATTTTTGCAGCATCGGTCCCCTGGTAATAACTCTTGAATTCATTCACCAAACCAAGCTTGAAAGAAGAGCTGAAGTGTGAGAGGTATGAGTGTCACGCATTCTGTGACATCTGGTAGCAGGCAGAGCAGAGTGCTCAAACTGAGTGTTCTCATCAAGGGAAAAATCACACCATCCGACCTACTTGGCTGGTCAGTGAGCCAACACAAACTGGGAGAAGGGCAGCACTTGCCCTCTTCTTGCCCAAAAAGCTAAGGGATGTGGAAATGAGATTAAAGGGAACCCAGCAGAGTGAGAGAACTACGGGGAGCTAGTGCAAGGTCAGCTATCAGCAACACAGCACACCCAGCTCGAGCTCATCTTCCTGTGTGTAATGAGAAGCTGAAGGAGCACAGTTTTGTTTTTGCTATCCCTGCTTGTATGATACATGCACGCTGTAAACATTTGTAAGCCATTAGCTGGATCCAGCAGCACATGCTGCAACAACAAAAGCTAGGTTTGTTACAGCCATGGGAATTCTTTCCAGTGAAACCACAGAGAGGTAGGCGGGACAGGATCTCAGGGAGCAGCTGAGCCACCACCGCGCAGGGGCAGGTTCACAAACATTCAGACAAAGCAATAGCAGGTGACTGTCAAATCCCTCCTAAAACAGCTCTCGAGTGAAGGGGAGTCTGCAACTTCTCAGATACAGGGCTCAGTGTTAGGGAGCAGCCTCAAATCCTACAACCAGCACACAGATTGCACAGCATCAACAGTTCGCTCCTCTCAACCATTTACATATCTGAAAATTGTTTAAAAAACTATTTGCCTGCCTCTTGTTGGTCTGAACAAATTATTTCCTCTAAAGCTCTTCTAAATTCGCATCTCTCAAATGTTGTAAGACCTGTGTGACTGTCCTGTAATGAACACCTTCCCCCAAATATTTATGTTAAAACACAGGTCCCAAAACGGAAGCAGTGGGGCCCAAAGGGAAGTACTATTACAAATTAGAGCAAAGCAATTCCTTTTGAGCTCTTTCAGATGCTGTTAGCTCATTCAACTTGCAGTACACTATCACCCCATAATATTTGCCTTCTAATACCACTTTTTCCCTGCCATGTACTGCTAAATTGTAACAGTGCATATTTATCTCTTAAATTTTACTTCAGTAATTTTGGTAATTTCCTCCAGTTTATTAAGGTCATTTTGAAACAGTGTCATATAGAGTGTATTGCTTAGAGATGGATTACAAAGCCACTTTTACCCCTCCACCCACAAACCCCAAATTATTCCTACCCAGAGTACACATAACAAAATGGCTCTGAATGTTTATAAAGACTGCAGATTAAGTCAAAACTATTGGTTCACTGAATCATTGATCTGTGGAAAGCTCCTAAGAGCTGTATACATTTTTAATTAGACAAAAATCTAGTGAAAGAAAAAAAAAAAAAAACATTAACACCTCCATAAACCATGTAGGCAAACACCTATTTTTATTTTGTTTTCAATAAAACCCCAAGACAGAGCACTGGAATGACTGGATCTGACTAAAGCACAATGTTAAACTGCAAAAGCTGTGGTAACACCCTGTGGTACTCCTAATCTACAGGCAGGTGAAAAGATAACCCATCTAGCAAGACAAGAGATAGCTCTGAAAGGTGAGGTGAAGGTAACTAATCTATAACCTACATCATTTTCCTACAGGCCCTATTTTTTCTTCTAGCTTTATATGTCCTTTTTTAATTTTTTTCTGCACTTTAAGAAGTGTTGGAGGGATGCAAAACAATATTCTCCAAAATGTGTCAAGTTCATAGTTAAGTGTGCCTGTGAGGCTCATCACTGTATTTTTGTATTTTTACTAAAAGAATCAAGAACAGTTCAGCTGAATCCTTCCTCTCCCTCCACCCCTAAATATTTAAGTAATAAAAATTCATAGCGAATCAGGAAGGGGAAAAAAAAAAATACATGAGGAGTTTCAAATTAGCCTTTAATTAGGTGATTAAGGTCTTCCTTCAGAAGCTAGAAAAATCTGATCCTGCTTTAATGACACAAGATGATCTTCTCTTTGCTTTGGCTTTCACATGCTCCACCTAAGCAACTGCAACAACCATTGCCAGAGACATCAGCTTGTCCCAGAATTGATTTTGTTCTGTCCTTAAAAACCCCCTTCTAAACCAGAACATGCTCCCAAAGAATACCATGGACTCTGCTAAATTATGTGTGAAATCTGCCCCACCTGAACTGCTGTGAGAATGCTTTTGCACTGATCTCCTGAGGAAAAGAGAGATGAAGGAATACCTGTTCCGCAGAGACTGAAGTGCAAATGAAAATCAACCTGCTCAAAACCACCAATGCTCAGTTCCAATGAGATTTCACCTTAAAAACTGAGTGTATCAAGCACCCACAGAGGATGCTATGCGCCTCTAGAATTGGGAAGTAACAGAGTAGCATCCTTTAGGTCTGCATACTGAAACCAAGCACTTATATCCCACTTGCACGTAAACCTCCTCCAGGGGCCCCGCCTTTAACTGGCAAAAAACAAGGGGAACAGAAATGTCGAGCACTGCAGAAATCAGTAGCAAGGGAAAGGCAAAAACAAACCACAAGAATCATTTCAACACCCCAATTATTTTCATGGTTTAAGAAGAAAAAACTCTTTTAATAATGCAAACCTCAAATTTTACCTAATGACATACATTCATTTTCATGATTTACACAATTATTGCATAAGATTTGTGGTCATTTACATCTTCCAGTTCAAGTGACATTAGGCAGCACAATTTTGTATTAAATTCTAGTTACAGTTTCAGTCAATTACACAAGTGTGAAACAAGAACAAGACAGACTAGTCCCTTCAGGATGCCTTCTCCACATTTGACCAGATGCAAAGATGGCATAATGGAGACAGTTGTGATGTTTATGGTAATCCCACACCAGTTTGTGTTGCTTTGGTAGATTGTAGTGTAATGTAATGGCAAAAAAAAAAAAAAAAAAAAAAAT
>VZTI01005148.1:416168-441051 GCA_013397865.1 Struthidea cinerea
TTTTTGTGTTTGGAAGATTGAAATTAAATGAAAAAGAAAAAAAAAAAAAAAAAAAAAAAAATCAACCACAAAATCCCGAACAACCTTAAGAGGCCAAAAAAAATAACCAAACTTGCAGGCTGATAAGAACCGGACACTTCCTTTTTGGCAAGGCAAAGCTACTTCAAGTATTCAGAAAAGTGGAAAACAAAAAATATATTTTTTTTTTCAGTAAAAAGGTAAAACAAGACTGTTCAACCACGGCTTAATAAGTCCCAATACACCAGTGGCAGTGATTATAAATAGTGCCAGAAGGAATTGAAACCATCCTGACATGAAGCCATACGGAACAAAACAAACTCAAAACTAGAAAAACCATGTGCTGGTGCCTTTACCAGCTTGCTGTGATGAGTGTTTTAAGTGCATGACTGAAAATAAGCATGATGATGCCACTGAAACCAGGAACAGAGACAAGAGACTGCACACAGACAAGGGAGGGCATGGCTTAAGAGGCAGGATTACAGAAGTAAAGAAAGATTGCAGGTGTAGCTCAGAACTCGGCTCACGTTTGTCCTACACAGACGAAAGCTACAACACATTTTGCTCCACAGCACAAAGAAAACACAAGCAAAAGATAAAGAAACAGACAGGAATCATTAAGTAATTTCTGAACAGTGAGACAACAAGGCAAAAATATGGTTTTGACCTCAAACACACCATCATCCTGGATATTTTCCTCTCCTTCATGCAGGATAGAGAGAAAAGGCAAACAATGAAAAAAGAGGAGGAAGGGTACACAGGATGACTGCTTGGCACTTTTGAAAAATGCTTTTTAACTAAAAAAAGAATCAAGGGACTTATAAATAGTAGCCAATTACCTCCTCCAAGCCTTTGTCAATACAGAGATGACCACAATAATGTCTATTTTGGTGACAAGGGTCTCAATGAGAAGGCAATGACCCAAAGGGCAGTTTCATTTTTACACATAAAAACAGCAGTTGTGGTAGATTCTGTTCTTCATAGCAGTTTACTAGTTGTGAGAGAGATTCAAGCAAAACCACCTTTTTAGAGGAACACTAAGGGATAATGAAAAGCATGTGGACACAGCTTACTGTGAATCCTCCACTTTGGATTTGCTGAGAAACTGATTTACCCAAAAGGTTTTACCCAGGTGAAAGTTAGTGGTACACAGCATGTGGTCATTAACCCATAAAAGAATGTGATCCTGCAACACTAGTTGAGCACCTTCAATTCCCACAGGCTCAAATTAAAATTTCAACTGTTAATCACTTTGATTGTCCCATTCAACCTTTTTTTTTCCCCCTTCCCCCTTTAAGTGGGTGACTCCAGTGATCATGGTACAAAATTCCAGCCAAAGTTCACACCCCTTAGCTTTTTTCATGGAATACGACACAGCGTAGAACAGGACTTGGAAGAAAGTAAAAGGAAGAGGCTCAGCAAAGAGCAACATAAAAACACTGACTCTAAAAGAGAGCTCAGTTTTACCACATTGAAAACCACGAGTGCAATTGCTCCAGCCCAGGTTCCAGCTGCTCTCAGTGACCAGCATGGCACAACCAGCATGAACCCCCATGGAAAGCAAAGAAAAACAGGGGATGTGCAAAGCAGGCAGTCCCTGTTGCTAAGCTGGAATTGATTGTGTTCTGATGTGATTAACTCCTGGAAATTTGGTAAGATATGCTGGTGTCACATTACAATAAAAATAGTGTTTCAACTCTCACTACAAGAAGATTAAGGATTTTGTTCTGGTCCTGCCTAATCCATTCATGAATTGCAGGGCACAGCCCTTGCCACACTTGCCTGCCAGAAAAGGCAGCTCCATTTTCTTGTGCTGAAAAATGTAGCAGGCTTAGTGGTTATAAAGTTCGTGTTTTAAAGTGCACCATCATTTTAAACAGACTTTCCCTATTAAAAAAACAAAATAAAACCTTCTGATATCAACACCCTATAAAAATAACAGCTGCAATACTCCTTCTAAAATTGCAACTTAAAATCAAGTTAGCCAGATCCAAATCTTTTTCAAAAAAAGATATGAACCCAAAATAAAAAACCTTTCTGCAGAGAATTGCCAAGCAAAACCTCACATACTGTCCTACAAGCCCCTCTCCTAACAGCATCTCACAGCAAATCCATTCAGTTTCTTCCAGCTGACAACCTCAAGAAAACAGAGGTCTAAATAAATCAGTCCTTCCCACCAGTCACCTACATAACTGCAGGTGTGGGTGCTGGTGCAGTTTTTCCATCAACTCCTCCTCTGTAGGTTCTTCCAAAACATCTCTACAAAGAAAAAGCATGAGTTGTTAGGACAGCAAAGGGAGCTTCTCAGCATTTGTTTTTGCAAGCACATACTGAGACGTAACGTGTGCTTGTTTCAAGAATGAAACAAGGAATTAAAATCACAATAAGCTGATGCTCCCTAAAGATGCATCTACTTGCAAGTGATCCATCCTCTACAGATGTGTCATGGAAACCAGCAGCTGTTTTCCCACAAGAAGCAGGGAAGCAATTTCCTGCACGCAGTACAATACAACTGGAGGTCAGTGGATTTGTTTTCCTGAAAAAACTCCCAAATGAGAACATGCTCCCAGTGCTACTATTGAGTATCCAACGTGCACCAGAAGTTCCGCTAATGCACGATCATCAAGTATCAACTCACCACCCACAATTTCATAATAAGCCAAGAACATGCATCACTTTCCTCATCTTCCCGTTTCTTCTATCCCTTGTTTTTTCCTCCCCCAGCCCCAGCACCTCTTCTCCCATCCTGCTGTAAGCACAAAGTGTATGAAGGTTAGGCTACCAAATCAGCTTAAAGCAGGCCTAACTAAAGCACTTGCTGAATCTCTCCAAACTAACAGATGAAACAGTTTGCTTCAGTGAGGAAACAGAAGACCTCTTGCAGCCAGCATGCTTTTTTTAAAGCAGGCAAACATAAAAAACTACAGTGATTATCAGCTCCACCCCAACTCACCTGAACATGAGCTCAACTGTCCTCTGGTACTCAATATCTGAAAGAGACTCTCGCTGGCAGCGACGGTCCCACTTGTGAATAAAGTTCTGAAATGTAAAAGGAACAGCAAAAAACATAAAAGCTCCTTCTGATGGCACCAGAAAAGAGGTTATATCTGGTCACTATGTTTGCAGGTAAGGTTTGGGAGGGGGGTGAGGTTTGTTTATACACAGTGTCAGAGCACTGATTTATTTAGGCATCAGCTTATTTACTTGCTGCAGGTCACTACTTTACTCAGGTCTTTGTTCAGCAATGAAATAACTTTCTTGTTCAGCAATGAAATAACTTTCTCATCACAAACTGAAAGAACAGCAGAGCAGAAGACAGCCCTGCTGCCTTCAGCTCCTTGCAAGGGCTGCCTCCCCAAGACAACCGTGTGAACTACCCATAAGACTTCACCTGCTTTGAATTTCTTCCTCTTTAAAAACCCAACAATATATAAACATATTCCCAGTCCAGGGATCACAACTTAAACTCAGCTACTGGTTTTGTCATGTTCCCTTATCCATTTTGAATAACTCTGACAAATGAATACCTAAGGAGTAGACATGCAGCTCGGGCAAAAAAAAAAAAAAAAGGGGGGGAGAAAAACAGTGCCATCCTGCTCTCCTGCTATGGAATGCTGCATCTTAGCTCTGACAGCAACCTTTGGCCACAGCCCTGCAGAAGCAAGCAGGTAGAAGATGTCCTAGACTGAAAGTTTGCCACTCTTCCTACTGCAGTAAATTTTAATTCTCAGTACAGTCAGCAACGACAAGAACAGCTCCAAAAGAAACTTTCATAGGGTTTGAGATAGGGTGAAGTGCCTTCTACAGGTTCTCAGCTCCCTCCACCACCTATTAGAGAAGTCTACAATGATGAACCTGGAGGAGATGCTTATGATTAGCATTCCCTTCACCATCAGAAATTTGGATTTGCAGGAAAGTATGCAACGAGAAACTAGCAGAACCACTTGTTCTTCACAACATTGTTCAGGCAACTGCACTCCGACAGCTTCTCTGAAAAACTCTAGAATATGATCTCTTGAAAATAAGTAAATCAGTTCCACTCCTCTAGTGTGGAACTGAACAATGGTGGCAATTCAAATGGGGAGGGAAGAAACACAGGAGAACCAAATAAAATAAAAATTTTAAATCTAAATTGCTCCCTTCATTTGCTGACAAATTAAAATGCAAAAAGCCTGCAGCTTGAATAACTAATGCTGAATTTAAATGTTAATGTACAAGAGACAAGCAATTTTATAACACTTTAAATATTTCTCTCCTTTATAATAAAGAGAGTGATACAATGAAATTGTACATAGCCAGTGAGACACAACCAGTTTTGTGACAAAATTGCAAATAAAATATACAATTCTCTAGGAAAGAGAAAATATTTCCTCAGCTCTTTGGGTATAGGGCAGCAAGGAGAAAGATAAAGTAAGCACACACACAAACCCAACATAAAGTTTTCTGGGTTCTTTCCATTTCCTGCACAAATTAGAACCCATTTTCAGGATCTCATACCAAATAAACACACTTCCTTACCTCCAGAAGTAAAGCTACGAAGAGATTAACCCAGATGACAGAGGAGATCAACCACCAGGCTACAAAATAGATCTTTGCCCACCTGCAGATCAGATGAACAGACAATAAATAAAGCAGGTAGTAAATAACCTCAGCCTGAAAGTGAGCAGAGCACCATGAAATCACTTTTTTTTCCTTGAAATATAATGTTACTACTTTCTTAATGGAAAAGGGGGTCTGGATCAAAAAATTAAAAATAAAAAATGTTTGCTTTTCATTAAGTTAGCCAGACAGAGTCACTCTCCTGGGTTAACCAGCTAAGGGTCACTGGAACAGCTCAACCCAGGCACCGTCCAGTTCATTCAAGCATTCCCATGAAGTCAGTAAATACAAATGAAAGACACGTCCAAGGTTTTACGTCTACAAAAAATTGTTCACCCACAGAGAAAACACAGAAGCATTAGGTTTACTTCCTATACATGTGAATTGATCCAAAAGAAAGGAAAGCAGCACCCCTCTGAGCAGATGGTAGGAACTGTGCTATGCGTTCTATATGAGAAGAAGCAAGAACTATGCTTCTTGTTCAGGTACCTCACAAGCTGGATTTATACAGGACTTCTTCAGTATGATTACTGCTACTTACGGACTTGAGTATCTTGAAAATGCATCCAGAAAGACTTGCCAGTTGTTCACCACCATCACATCCCAGAGGGTCACCACTGCTGCCTAAAACACGGGAGTAGAACAGAGTTTAAGCGGCTGTACCACAGATTTAAGCCCTGGAAAATGAGGAGGAAAGACAAGCGGAGAGGGGAAGAAGGAGGGATTTCATCCCTGATCAGACTCACAGCAAAGTCATCGAAGTTGTTGGGCCAATATTCCAGCTGTTCGTAGGTCCCACACTGCAGAGTGCCGTTGTCATACGTTGTGTTGACAGCACTGCAAGAGAATCATAGGCTGATGTGAGCATGGCTCCCTGTGAACTCTGCTTCAGAATTCTTCCGAGCCCCTTGAAGAAAGTTAGAGTATCTCATATGGACAGAATACAAGAAAAACAGTTCAAAAAAGTATTTCAGATAAAGCAGGGTAAAATTCCAAGCTGCAAATAAGCATTCCCACAGTTTCAATACAGCAAGAAGACACAGAAAAGAGAAACAGATAATGAAGTCTTGTGATTTAACATAAAAAGTGGGGTGTCTCCAAGAATGAGAGAAAAGAAAAACCCAACAAAACCAACCGCAAACAGCTCAGAGGTAAAAAGCTGCAGATGCTTTTGAAAAACAGATTCTTTCTGAGCAGTGATGTTTAGAATGTTACCTGGTATTTCCCAAGGGAACAACAGCACCTTTAAATAGCATTATGCCAGTTATAGCAAATGCATAGAAAACCACCTGGAAGGAACACAACCAACTATTAGCCTTGAATATTTCTGTCACGAAATAAGAAAGCAAAATGCAATTAACACGGAATTTATATTAGTACCACAGTCAAGGTAATTGCATCAAGAACAGTGCCTGAAGCTTTTAAAGTGAAAATACTTCTCAACTGCTTGCTCTTTCTAATATTCTACTTAACTTTCAGTTGTTAAAATGCATTAAATAATTTTATTTCATCATCTATTTTTCTTCTCTGTGTCTCAGAATGCTGATATTTCACTATAAACATTGCAGAACAGCGACTTAAAACCAAAACTCAGTACCAGTATTCACTAAGAACAATCTAAATATCTGAGGAGTTTTCTGCTAGATTCAATGAAAGTAAGCTTTTACTAAGTTTAACTGAAAGACAAAACCAAGTCAGTATTTTATATTCCATCAGCAACTTCCTTAAAAAATGTTAATTATTCTAAAAATAAAGTTTTCAATAACACAAAGGATTTGGGAACTTCTGTCTTTTAATTGTCAGGAATGCGAACTTCTTTTTAAAGAGACACCTTTCAGCCTTTAGCAGTTGCCTAGGTGATTTTGCAATTTTTATCCTAAAAAGATTGGTCTAGCAGAAACCTACAGCTTTGCTTCTCTGAGAAGGAGCCATTTGTCCCAGGAAAGCTTGAAGCAAGCTGAGTCTTCACACAAAAAGGAATTTTTTTTGTATTTTGCTACAGAACAAATCCAAGAATGGAAAGTTTGGAAGGAATAGAAGAGAACTGTCCTGGCCTATGAACTTTGAACACCACTGGAGTAAGCTGAAGCTGACATTTCACAGCCTACCAGAAGATGGGGTATCTGGCCTGGCAAAAAAATTAATTTTATTCTTTGAAAAAAGATCTATTTAAAGCACTCACTGCCTGACAAATTAGCTAATCAGTTACATTATTTTATCAGCATGTGTGTTCCAGGCTAACTTTGGGAAAGACATTTTGCATCAGCTGGCAATGGAGGCAGATTTCACTGCAGCAGAAGCTCAGTGAGAGCTTCCACGTAGCCTCAAGTAAAAGCAAATTAAATTAATGGAAGTGGCAAACACTGTGGTAGACTTGCCTCGTGTGACGTGTACAGCACAACAAGGTTTTTACTAGCTTAGTTTTGCCCCAACCAAGATCTTTATTTCAAAGTGCAACATAAGCCAGTTTAAGGCCTATCCTCTACAGATAAAAGCAGAGATTATTAATGACAAAAATAGATATTCTGGTTAAATTGCATGCTAGGTATATAGACTAGAACAAGAAATCATTGGTCTTTAACCACTCAAATTAAGGGACCCTACAAAAACCCATGAACAATAGCAAAACCAAACCCACCCAAGCATTTCTTTACCCTACCAGGAAGATGTGGCTGCAAAGCCAGAAACTCAAGAGTTGGGAGAATTTATGTAATGGACATCACACATTGTGATCCACCCTTTAATCACATGTTTGCTGAGTCTATGTTCTACACAGACACACCTAAAACAGGATAGCAGAGGCTCTTAAAAAATCCTGTCCAAACATGCCATCTCAAGACCTTCTCAACCAAAAACAAGTTCAAAGTTGTTTTGCTATTTCATTTAACATAAGCAAACCAGGGTAAGGAAACCTGGTCTACTTTTAGCGTGGATGAAATTTTATTTGAACCCACACCACCCAAGCTAAGGCAAACGCTCAAAGGAAGCTTTAATCAATCTTTCAAAGAGACTCCTGCTAAATGAGGCACTGCCACTGTGTGCTTGCCATCACAAAACAGCAGTTTATTGTGGCTTTCCAAGGCATGCCCTGGGGAAGAACCAGCTGGTTAAGGTGAAATGTTACTGCTCATGGTGATTGTACAAGAACCTTGTTAACTTTGCTGGTGACATACCCTTATTATACTATAACAAAGGAAATTACAATCTTGCATCATGACTTACCACAAGGATTCCTGCAAAGGCTCTTAAGTTTTTCACCAGATCCAGCAATGTAGTAACAACCAAAGCCATGAACTGAAACAGAGCAGAATTTTGTACGGATGACATCCATCACACTTCCAGTCCATATCAAATTTTTACTAAAAGGACAAAGAATCACATCAAGAGAACTTGCCTGCCCCCTCACCAGAGAAAACCAGCTCAAGAGACAGTGATTTTTTGAGGGGCTGTGCAAAAGTCAGGACAGTCAGAGCTGAGCCATCCCACTCACGTGCAAGAGAATTGCAACCTGTATGTTATTCTGAAAGGCTCTAACAAAATTTATAGCTTGACCAGCAAAGAAATCTGAGTTGTGGAGGGAAAAGCAATCACCTTCATGTTGGGGATTATCCGCAGGAACCTGAACACAATTAACATGTTCACCAGTCGCACCATATCCCACAGGGATAACAAGCCCATGAACTCAGGTCTCCTAGGAAAGATGGAAGAAAGTAGCAAGTCAGAGAAACAGCCCATGACAGAAAGACACAGTTAAATCTACTGGGTTACAGGAAATGTAAATACATTGATTTACTTAGCAGGAATCTCAGCTATGGTAAACTAATAACTGATGAAGGAAGGAATCCCTTTAGCCTGGGCTCTTAAGTGTGCATAGAGAGCTCTTTGAAGTGCATGTTTGTGCCTTCTGCTGGGGAGGAGGCACCAAAGAGGGTCCTTTCAGTAAACAAAGTGACTCAAAAGGACTGCTATAGGGAGATACTTCAGGAACTCGAACAAAGATGGGCATTAATCCTTCAGGGTATGCCTGGCTGAAAAAGGGCTTTGAAAACATCATGAAGTTAAAAGACTGTCTTGTCAACCTTCTTCCTTATACGGGTATATTCCATAGGAAATGGGCATACACTTCAAAACCCAGCCTGAATTTTAGCTTTTACACGAGCATGCTGAATGCTTCTTGGCTGGAAAGGAGGGCAGGTGGTGGGGGACTAAAGCAGCTAATGACAAAGATCCTTGGTAACAGGGATGCTAAATCATGATTTGTACCTCCAATATATTCATCTCTAATAATGAAAGAAATTATTTAAGATAACCCTGCATAGAAGGCATATTCTAGATAACAGCAACATCATTGTCCTGCCCTGAAGGTGGTGATTGCTTGGTCTGTGGATGTAACACCGGCACTCATCAGGACTCAGAGTGACTCACCTGGGTTGTAATCTGTTTGCAGTGACTGACACAAAGACCTAACAAGAATTACTGGTGCTCCAAGATGATAGAGCAAACAATTGCCTACATTTAAGAATCAAAGGGCAAAATCAAACATAAACATAATGATAACATCAATAATTAACGTCATTACTCTGTAGCAATTACTCTTCTGACAACCATCACTGCTGGGTAATAGGAATACAAGTAGGATTCAAATATAAACCCTTCTAAAACCATAAGGTCTGACTTGTCTAGCTCTCTTCAGATATTCTAGTGTAAATTAAGATAACTTCTTGATGGCAACATAACAAATATCCTGAAAAATCAGGGACTGCCAGTGTCTTAAAGCGTGAGCTTGTACAAAGACACAAAGTACCAGAATGTGTTATGAATCACCCGTGAAGATTCAGGAAATCTTCCAGAATTCCTTTGCTTTCCTCTTTTCTTGTGGAGGCAGTTTTCAAATTTTAAGATGAAGTAATGATTTTTATGGTTTTCACAACAAAAAAGAAAACAGGATAGTTATCCAAAAGCTGTTTGAAATTAAGAAAATCAAAGTACAACTGCTTGCTATTCTAATATAGACAAATAGTGTAAGCCCATGGGAATTTTCTTACTACATTTTGCAGCATGAAAAAACCCCTCGCCCTTCAACCTACATACAGGGTTAAGAAAGAGGTTTCATCAGCTGTTTGTGAGTTCATGTAATTTGATTTATGGACAATCTGATACTGAAACATACTAGGTTATAGATGGTTGTGTATGCTGTACCGAATTCCCACTCCTGCACCCCTGGTAAGCACAGATTTGCCAAGATATTATTTTAGATCAGATTACAATTAAAACAAATGCATCCTTCTCAGAAGAGCTACAGGGAACTCTAAAATGCTAGGGGGGAAAAAAAATCACTTATCCATATTGCATGGCCTCTAGCAACCATGAGGGTGAGAAATTCTATCAAATTTGGTAAATTAAGGACTGGGTTGACAGTCACAGCATGATAATGTGTGAGAGTATGACGGTGTGTGTGTATTCCCCAACCTGCCCCAGCCACTGAGCAAAGTGCAGCAGGTCACAGAGGTTACTCACCAGCCAGGGTGAGGAAATCCATACACAGCAAAAGTTGCAATCTCCAGTATCTTTAGTTAGGAAAGAAAAACAAAACAAAAGAAAAAAGTCAAAACTTTACTTTGTAATCTGAGTTCCCAAAATTATGTAAGCTTCTCGACAGGAAACATTTTCAAGAGCTTTAAGCCACTAATTTGACTCACTTTAAAGCTCTGAATTGTCATATTTGCCTAGTTATTCCCCAAATTAACCAAAGGTACATACAGCATCCAACAGTGACACATAAAAGGATATACAGTGACTACCATTAACCATGAATTTGACCTCATCTGCCACAGGGGCGTCAGGCTTTGACCAAAAAATTATTGTAATAGTCTGATAATTTTTTTAAAATTTAAAGAGAAAAGTGGTTTTAAACTATGAAATAGAATGCCTCATGCAATTATTCCGAGAGCTGGATTTCTCCAAATAAAATTAAAAAGGCTTCTTATCAGGAAAAGCACCTTTTCCGCGGATTTACATAAGCCTATCTTTGGAACACAGACCCTAAGAGAACCATGCACCACCGTGTAAACTTTCAAGCCACAGAAACCCTCAGCACTGGCTCATGTTGACCAGCTCAGCAGATCAGTGTTGAAAAAAACAGCAATCCCACCAGCTCTTGCAGTTCCCTCACCTCCCTAGCCAACAAATCCAAGAATAGGTAAGCTAACAAAACACTTACCAGCAAAATTACAGTCAGAAGTCCATCAAATCTATTGCTTGGGTAAGACAAGTATCTTTTCAAGCCCATTGCTAAGATTTTCAGCAACATTTCCAGCAGATAGTATAGGATGAAGAAGCAGTTGATAGCCTTCACCCCATCAAAATAAAAACAACCATTAGAATTACTGACATCTCAGGGAACAGCAATAACTGGAATGGAATACTGTTGCATCTTACCCCCAGGAAGAAGTCGTCTCTTTCAGATGGCTGCTTATCTGCATCCAACACCAAAACCACCTTAAACGAAAAATATTTTATGAATCTACTGCTTTACTGCTACATAAAATACATTTTTAAGCACAAGAACAGTTTTTCTTGCTTTGAACAGACCTTTTCAAGCAGTTCAAAATACATTATTAATTGCAGACTCTTAAGACTTTGCATGACTAAAGCACGCCAAAAACCCAACTGCTAGAAAAAGCAGTTATTTAAAGAGAAATTAAAGAACAAAAGCAGAAATTAAATTTGTAGCAGAGAAAAACCAAAAACAATCACAAAAAGAAAAAAAGCACTGCCCCACAACAAAAAAACCTTTACTTACACAAATAGAAATAATGTTTGCAAGGGCTACCACATTCCCCAAGTAGCCAAAGTAGGGATGGCCAAAGGCAAACTGCATTTTCTGCATAAAATGGGATTGGTACTCCGGACTGGGAGGGTGCTGAAAAGAACACAAAGGATTTGCTGAGTCATAAAGCATAAGCATTTTAATAATAATAAAATAATTTTTTAAATGCTCCCCATCTCAGATTTAAAAAGACAACCCCAAACATTTTCAAAGCAAAACTTCACACTAATTTTGACATTGCATCAGGAAAATGTTTTCCAGCTGTGGCTATTAGCAGCAAGAGACCATTCCTGATTATGGCACGACGCAAGGTAATGGCAAAGAAGGGAGATAATCCAACCTCTCTCCAATGCCCCAAGAAGATAAACAAAACACCGAGCTACTAATGGTATACATCCCTTCCCCATTTCCCAACCTTTAATTCAGAAGTCTTAATTACATGCAAACATAGAAGAGAACTTTTCCTAACCCTGAAATAGTTTAGTGTTTTAGTTTTTTCTTTCTCTGTCCCCAAGAGAAAGAAAAAACTGCTTTCTGCCCATCTTCACCTGGACACCAAGAGAATCCACATTTTGCTCTTCATTCGGGGATTGGAGAAAAAAGACTGAGCTATTTTTACCTGACCAACTCAGCATTAAAAATTATGAAAGAATAAGCTGCAAAGATGTATTTTGTACATTTAACACCACCTGGTAATCTGAAACTAGTGCTGTAAAAGCCCCCAGAGCAATTTTGTTTGTGGCTATAAAAGCAGCTCATGAAAAGCTTAAAAATCAATGCCATGTGATCACACCTTGTGTTCACATGTTGCAGTTTGTCTATATACTTTATACTAGAGTACTCTCACTTCTTTTTGCACAAGACCAGACAACTTCTGATGCTTTATAAATGATGGTCACATACATACTTGCTTAATGGCATCTTTGTCTAGTTCTTCAAAGAGCTTCTGGAACTGGGCAGCTGACAGTTGGTCACAGGAGCACATTTTGAGCGACTTCACATGAAAGAGAAACATTCAGCTTAACATCTGCCATAGGTACATCTGCAAAGTTTGCCAAAACCCCTCAGACTACACTGGAAATCTAGGAATAAAGATGTCATTCAAGCTGTTAGAGTAAGGTTCAATATTGCTCTGCTTTAACACAACACTGCCACATGACTGGAGGACGTGTCTGGCCTTTTCTATTTTCCCTCTCTGGGATCACATGCTCTTTTGGCAAACTTAAATCTTTAGTCCCATGTAGTAGTGCCACTATTCTGATATGATCCAAGGAGCGCTGCAACAGAGGGCAGATCTCTGGATTTGCTAGTCAGGATTGATAGTCACCAACGCAAAGGCTAAGAAAATCCAGTTCTTACTCTCATGATGGCTTGCTTGCAGCGAGAATCCATCTCAGCTTTCTGAAGCACCTGTAATAAGGCCCCAACGCTGACACAGGACCTATTTAAAAGAAAACAGAATGGCAAAATGAGCTGCTCCAAATGCGTTCCCGCCCTTTTCTTGTTTTGAAAAGCAGGTAAAATTAGAAGCAGGAAAAAAAGGAAACAGACTCCATAGGAGTCCCAAACAGTGAACATCCAGTTAAAGAAAAAATAAATAAATGAGATGAGCAACAAACTGCCACTTTCAAGAATGGATCCCCAGTAAATATATTAAAACAGAACAAGATGGCCAAAAATCTACTCTGTTTTTTTGCTAGATAACCTACCATTTCAAGAGTCTTCACTTACTGTTGTGCACTAGCAGGAGTCTCTTTCACGGAAGACAGCACCTCAAACGCAGCACGGATTCCCAGCCGCCTCCTGAAGAGGGAGGACTGAACTGATTTCTGAGCAGTAAAAACACCACAGAGGAAACAATTTACTCACACTTCAGGCACTGCTGTGTCCTATGGCCAGATAATATACTGATCCTTGGGCACACATCCCAGATTTGCGATTAGAGATCAGAACAGGAGACTGCCCTAGGCCTCACTCCCTCCAAGAACTCCATGTACAAGGAGGAAGGAAGCAAGTAAGCAAACAAGTCCCTGGAATTCAAGTAAACATCCAGGTTATGGTTTATTTTCAATTATGGAGTGCATAGGCATATGCCTATTCCAGAGACACTGGCAACAGCAAAGCTCAAGCACTTACAGAAATTCACACTAGTGTGCAGAGAGAAGATTAGAGAGCTTGTCTAGCTCCAGCTTCTTGCCTAAAAGCACAAATCCAGAGCCATGGTTTTTCATGCTTTTTTTTATTATAGTAATCACTTTCAAACTCAGTTACTTTTTTAGTAGTCAGATTATGTCATGCTGCCATGTGAGAAAGACAAAAATTGACAAAAAACAGATGAAACAGAGGAGGAGGAAAGGATCACCAAAAATCCTCTCTGCACCTATTCTGTTTACACACCCCTCTGTCACAAGAGGGTGGGGGCCATTCCTTCTGTGTAATATTGCCTTGGGCTTATTATCCAACAAACTTCACCTTCTCTCTGGAACTCTACTAGAGAAGCTACTGGGCCAGTCTGGGTAAGGCCTTGAGTAACCTGGTCCAGTGGGAGGTGTCCCTGTCCAGGGCAGGGGGGTTGGGATTGAATGTTCTTTAAGGTCCCTTCCAACCCCTTAATATTCTATGATCTGCAACAACAGCTATTTAAACAGCACAGCACACTTCCTTCCCAGAGACCAAGTTTAAGTTACTCTTGTCCTTGTTCAGTCACACAACAGTTTTCTTTTTTTTTTTTTTTTTTTCCCCATAATAGTCAAAATTGCAGATCCACAGCATACATGGAAGTATGCAAGCAGGTCATTTTGTCACAGAAGGGGATCAAGCTGTAACAGCATACAAAGGGAAAAGTACCTACATCAAAGAACATTAAGTACCTTAAAACTGTATCTGCAACCAGAATGGGAGGGCTGCTTTAGTACACAGATGAAAATACTTCAAAGGTTCAAGGTTATGGCAGAACAGAGAAATCAGGAATGCTTTACTCACCAGAAGGTAACCTCGAAACTGATTGTATATTATTGCTGTAAGCAAATTCATCAAAAACAAGTTGCCTATTGGAGAAAAAGAGGCAGTAAAATTTACTGGAAAATATCTGTTTATCTATTGAAAGAAGTTTCAATGTATGCAGTAAATCAGATGTAAAACTTAAAAAGGGTTGTTTTTCTCATGTTTGATTTCCAAAATGTTTTTAATGTGTGAATATACTGTAATGCATCCATTTCCCTGTGACATGCTACCAAAAAATTCCAAACCATAAGTCCCTTCCATGAAAATGATCTTACAGACACTACTCAATCATTGGAAGAAACATGAAAACGGAGAAATTCATGCTTAAACTTTCCTAGAAAAATAAAACACTGTAGCTGGTATGCACAAATGTCAAAGTTGAAATGCATTTACACTGCTGAAGACAAGAGGTAACTTACCTAATACAGTGAAGAGGATGAAGAAGATTGAATACGCTCGATTCTTAGAATATGCGGGTATCATCACTGTATCAAATTTAACAAAAATAGGAAATAATATTTTAATGTTTGAGATGCACAGTGGAGAGACCTCTATGAACTTTTGGCAATTGGTAAAAGCTCTAATACAGCTGGACTTTAGAGTGGCATATATAATTACACCACAGAAAGGCAAGAATCAAGTTACTAAAGGCATGAAAAACCTTTACACAACCTTCCTCTGGCTCTACTAAGAGCTACCAGCTGAAAGAATGGTTACAGCATTCTGAACAGAGTAATCTTACTCTGCTGTGCTTCAGAAGGAGAGGCAAGAGTTACTTCGGAAAGACTGCTCACCATCAGGATTATTTGCAGTAGTCAGCAGGACCAGCAGCGACGTCAGGGATTCCGGCAAATTCCGGAAATACACCACCCACTCCTTATCCTGCTGGTTATCCTAGGCAAAGAGATGTTCATTGTTAAGAGAAATACCAAGTAATCACTGTCGTACCAAGGAAGGGGGAAAAAAAAAATTAATTTTTTTTTTTAAATTAACATCAGTCAACAATCAATTTCCTATACACGTAATCAAATCTACCCCATGGAATAAGTAAAGGCCAAACATAAAAATTAAGAGAATGTGTATGAATACAGAGCAACCACATCACTTATTAATAGCAATTTAAAAACACAAGGAACAACAGGAAGCTCCACATGGACGTTGTGTCTAGTTAGCACCTCAGACCCAGGAAGAACAATCATGTCATAAACTGACAGTATAGGACTCTGAAGCAAGCCTGGATTGATAGAAAAAGCATCACCTCTTAGTCTGCAAGAGATCCTGGTACACTGCAGATAAAAGGACTCCGTGAATATGATTTTAAAAACTAAACAAAAACCAAAGAAACAAATCAGCTTCCTCGGTAATGAGGAGGGGCCTCAATAACCACAAAAGATCCTGCCTATAAACTCCTCTCAAACACCTGCAGCTCTACCACCATACTCAGAGTGTCTCTCACTCCCCCTTTGACTGCCAAACAGAAAACTTAACATCCTCTGAATTAGTTTTTTGTTACTAAAGTTACAGAAGTTACCACCACTACTCAAAACGGGGTTTTCCCCTTCCTCCTGCCATCCCCTTAGATATGTAACCAACATTCATGCACAGCACAGGAACTGCTGGGCCGGCAGGAAACAAGCAACTGCTCTGTTTTGAAAAGAATGAACATTTCACAGAATCACAGAAACACCAGGTTGGAAGAGACCTTCATGATCATCGAGTCCAACCCATGCCCCAACACCTCAATTAAACTAAACCATGGCACTGAGCACCACATCCCATCTCTTTTTAAACACGTCCAGGGATGGTGATTCCACCACCTCCCCGGGTAGCTCACTCCAATATTTTATCACTCTTTCTGTAAAAAGCTTTTTCCTAATATCCAACCCATATTTTTCTTGGCGCAGCTTAAGGCTGTGTCCTCTTGTTCTGCCAGTGGTTGCCTGGAAAAAGAGACCAACCCCCACCTGACTACAACCACCTTTCCGGAAGTTGTAGAGAGTGATAAGGTCACCTCTGAGTCTCCTTTTCTCATTTTTAAAATGCTGTGTGTAGTATCAATGAAAACATCACATAAAGCTTCAACATCTTGGGGAAAGGAAATTAAGAAAAACAGATCAGTGCCACAGCATCCAAAAATATATTTGCAATTAGTTTGGCAACTAAGGCCAACAAAATTATTTTGTGGCTCAGTGGAAACATCAAATGATCTGCAAAAGCTCAGACAGCGTCAGAACCTTCATCAAAAACACACTGGGAGGCTGATCTTGGATCCTCCACAAATTTTTTTTTTCCCTGAGGTCAAGAAGAGACAGGTAATAAAGATGCAGAGTGCAAACAACACAAACATGAGTCAGGCAGCACAGGACAAACAGCTTTTGAATCTGCTGCAAAGACTGGAATACGTAAGCCTAGAGGACATACACAAGACAATGCAAAAATGCAGAGTCATGAATTTCATTAATAAACCTACTTTTAGAACCTGCCTGCAGTATTTTGCCGTGTTAGACGAAATTAGTTTGTATGGATGTCAGAGCAGCACACCGAAACAGGAAAGCCCACTCTCTTGTTATTTTTTTACCTCAATGTACACAAAAGTGACTGGTTTAGGCATACAAGTTATAGATATACATCTGCTGGGGAAGCTCATAACTGAAATTAGATGTGACAAACAGAGATAATACAAAGGAAGGCAACTGAACAAAGTGGGAAAACAGAGGTCTGCTTCTAATTCCAGAGATTCTGTAACATGGGAATTCAGGGAATTTGCTGATCATAAGGAAGACTAGAAGAAGGCCCAAGTGCAAATTACAGTAGAAATGAAGGTGCAAAACTGAGATTAAGGACAGGACCAAAATTACTGGGAGAAGTATGCAAGAAATTTTGTGTTCACAGTAACATTTATGGAAGGCCTTAAAAAGCAAGAGCAAAAAAAAAACCCCAAATAATCTGAGTGTGATAAATTAAGATACAGGAAGTTTAGAAGAGAAGGAACATAGCAAGATTACTGGAAAACAAAAATTATTTTAACCACAAAATTTCAAATTTCCTTTTCAGAAGCAAGAAGAGAAAAATGAGAGGAAAACCCAAAGAGATCAGAAACCAAAACTAATACAGGCAAAAACCTACCAGGGCATGGCCAGGGATAGCAGTATTGAAAGGTGAGGAAACACAGAAGAAACTAAAGCTAGCAAAAAGCTAGATAGGGAAGAGAAAAAAAAATGAGTGATAATTTAAATGAAAAAGTGACGAGAGCTTTGGAGACAGAACAGCACAGAGGGTTTCAACAAAAGGAGAGAAAGTAACTCAAAGGATCAAACTGGGTAAATGTACAAGGAAGTGCCCAGCATACATGAATACCATGCACGTGTAAGAACTCTCCAAATGGACTTCAAACTCATGTCAGCAAGTCTGACAAGGTAACACGACCTTTTCAGGGGAAGCACGTTTCACTAGTTTGACTATAAAACCAGGCAAGAAGCAGCTGGGTAAGTACAGATAAAAGGCACCCAGATCTACCAAAGGAGCATAGAATTGATTACCTTTGTTCGAGCAAAGAGCAGCATGGCAAACATGGTAAAGAGAGACAGATGAACAGCCAGTAGTAGAACAACACTGTTGGAGAGAAAATATATCACAGGCATTAATAATAACTTCATCTTATTCTTAATATCCTCTGCTAAAAATGCAAAATGATGTCGTATAAAGAAAACCAGGGGTATTTTTAAGAAGTTATATGGAGATAACAGGAGGAGATGTGAGTTTTGATTCAAAATAAAAATCGCACTTGCGTGCCTCAGTTCTTCCCTTACACGAGGGCTTACAAAAGCAGAATTAAAACCTCCCACTCAACTGGCATTAAAAAAACCTATGTCACATATATAGTCATGTCACAGTCTAGAGATCCTTTACAGACTAAAGGGAATCAAAAAGTCACCACAACCTCCACCCACCGTGACCTGATCTCACTGAGCACTTAGCTGCCCCATCCAGAAGGAAGCTGCTCAGATGCCCCACACCAGAACACAAAGGACAACCACCTGCTTGCTGTGAGAGGATCTTTTCGGTGCTATAACCCACCTCGCCATTTCAGGCAATGTGCTGTTGATACTTTTTAACGTTTTCTTCATCATAGAAGAATTCTGGAGAAGAAAGAACGGGCGAAGGATTCTTCTTATTCTCACACTCTGCAAAAACCAACGAATCAGACACTGAGCTCCTGAGAGACTGGCAGCACAAATACTTTTAATGCAAGTTTGTCAGAAAGCACTGACACACATTGACAAAGTCAACAACGTAACAGAAAAAAGAAGTGAGCTCTGCTCTCTGAGCTCACAAAACACCAAAAGGGATTCCACACCTCATTAAAATGAGGAGAGATTGCTTTAAAAACACACATTGACATTTCAATAGTCTCATCAGGCCACTAATTAGAAACAATCTAAGTTTATTGCTCAGTAGACACAACAATCTGGCAAGAGATGCTATTTTTGTATTTTCTGCCAAGGTCCATCTCAAGAAAGGGATTAACAGAGAGCTACTTTCAATAAAAACAAATACGGATTCTAAAAATGAGTGCTTGATTTCAATTTTCAGACTGTTTTATAACTAAAGGGCCTTCTTCTTACTTAGCAATTTCTGTCTCTGACAGCAGTCAAACTGTAATTGGTTTTTTTCCTCAAATAATCTGTCTGATTATTTGCAGTCGAGACATTTGCAAGCCTTCAAGTTATTCCTGTTACTTATTTGCTACTTCAAGTGTTTCAGCACCCTGCATTTTAGGATCAGTCCTCTGTGGGCCACACTTAGCAGCAAAGAAACATAAAAATCCCTCCCTTTACTGCTGTTGTCCTGTTCATCCATCCCAGCAGTTCAACTGCTCCTCCTGCCACACCGCTTTGTGTGGGAGGCTCCTGTTCAAACTACCTGTCCGCTACCCCACCCCACGATTTTACAACATTTTAAGATCATCTCTCTCTCCTTCACTTCCCAGCACTTTTACCACATTGGTAGCTTCTTAACAAGGATTGCAAGTGCACAACAACTAATTTAATGTAAATCTATGGCAGACAAAACCAACTGGGAGAGTGCATTATCACGTTAAGGAGGGCACTTTTAGAACCGTTTCACAAACCTGATGCGCCTCTCAGGACACAACTGTTTTGAACACAGCACAGCTTCAGGTTAGAAAGCAGCTGTTAAACTACATAATTACCTTTTTCTTATACATCACTACAGAGGCTTTGCCATTCAATCAAACTAAGAATATAATTCTCCAACTGCACAACCAAATTGATGTCAGGCAACGAGTTTTCCCTGCACTCATTGACTGCTGAGAGACTAAAGCTATGAGTGTTATTTAATTTTACCAACGAACACAAAATTTAAGAATCAAGCAGAATTCTTCACTAAGCTACATTACATCAAACTTTTTCTGTGTTTCAGTGCATTATCCAGCTATCCAAGACCAAAGTGAACCATCTCACCCTCCTCTTTTAATTCTCCAACACACCACATGCACCCTGCTGACTCTCCCTTTGCAGGTTCTTCTCCTCTGTCACTCTCCACAATTAAGCTGCTGATTATTTCTGCAGAAAGAAGTTCTTACCTCTTTGCAGAAAAAACTCAGTGACACAATCCAATCAGTAAGGGACACAATTAATGTCAGTATATAAGCCATTAGCCATTTATTTTTCCAAAATTCTTTCCATCCAATTAAATAACTCTGGACAAGGGAAAAAAAAAAGAAAAACCAAAATTTACTTCAATAATAAAATCAAATACCCTAATTAGTCAGCACCGCTTGTTTTTCCCACGTATTTGTAATTTTACGTCACTGCTCTTAGAAAACTCTCAAAAATCCAAACCAAAATACATCGTTGAGAGATTTTTTTTTTCTACAAAAACTAAATAAAGGTCAGTAAAAGTGAGAGGTGCACATACGCCATGAGAGAGAAATCCTTTGAATGCAAGAAAAATCACCACTTAATAAACACAAAAAGGGATTTTCCAGAAATAAGTATCCCAAGAAAGGTCAGTTTCTGACTTCTTTTATTTTGTATAAATGAACTGACATATATTTATTCTATACCCCAATTTTATAGCCTAATACAAGCAGCTAAGCCAAAATAACTGCACTCTCAGCAAAATTTATTTCAGTTATTTCAGACAATTAGGAAAATTAGGTTTAAAGAAACGATAATAAATGCCTTAATTTAGTAAATGTACACTTGCTAATTTCTCCTGAAAGGAGGCTCTAATAAAGCAAGGCAATTTCACCCTGCAAACACAACATTTGAAAAACAATTCTACCACACGCCTACTGTTTTCATTCAATACCAGATGAAGGAGATGCTCACCTTCACAGATACATCAACCACGAACACAAGGAAGCAGAGCAGCTCGATGCTCTCCGTGAGGCCACAGGGAGGATTCCAGGCGGGAAGGCGGTACCGAACATCCGACGTGAGGGTGAGCGAGGAAGGTTCTTCAATGAAAGCCAAAGCCAAGATTACAGTAATGGTTAAGCTCAAAATCCTGTTTGGAGAGAGATGAAATTAAAAATAAAACCAACAAATCCATAAAAAAAAGAACCAAAAAAAAAAAAAAAAAAAAAAAAACCCCAAACACCAAAAAACAGCCACAATATGAGTCAAAAGAATAACAAAAAACTTACAGTAAAGCAATTTTCTTTGAAGTAAACCAAGCTTTATGACACCATATTTCATTCAAATGGGTTAGACCACAAGGCAGCACTTGACTAGCATGTTGTTGCCCACACTGGCGATGTAACTGCTGACCACCAAATAACCTGAGGTGGTGTCCTTTTGAAACTTACAGCAGCAAACAGTCTTGCTGTTAGCCAACATGTTTACAGAAATAGACACTTTGAGAACTCTAAATGCACAGTGCTGAAAGTCATGCTAATTAGTCCATTCATGCAACAGTCCTGTGGCTGTTCCAAAGAGCCATCTATGTCACCACACTTCCATAAAACTTGCTGCTTTCCACTTCTATCATGTTCACATGTGGTCAATCCCCTTGCTTCCCACAGCAAGTTCTTATAAAGATAAAAAGCACAATTATCTAACAAGCAAGAAAGATGAAGAGTAATTTTTAAAAAAGACTAACTCCTAAACGAAAAAGCAAAGAGAATAACCAAGCTCTCACCACTGGCAAGTCCTGGAATAGTACCATCGATAAAGCCACAGGGATCTGGAGTCCACACGGTGATTTATAGATCGATACTGAAGGCAGGAAGCAAAAAGGCTAATTCAAACATTACATTCAGTCTGTCTCAAAGACAAAGATCAAGTTACCAAAGCAAACCAAATCAGTACATGTTATTAATTATTAAAGTATCAGGTCACCCATGATCACAGAGCTACTCTACATGTGTGAAAAGGGAAAGATTTTAAAGAAGTACTCCTATCTAAAGACCACACAGCTGCTCAGATAATTAAACTGTGTGGCAGTCATCTGAAGCAAGCACTGTCATCATTTCAAATAACAGCATTTGTAATATTTCAGTAACTATTCTATGTACTTGCCCAAATGGTCCACCCACTCAATTCCCCTCTCCAACATTCATTCCACTCACAGATCTTCTTTTGTCTTTCTCTTCCAACAAGCCATAAGATGCAAACAAATTAATTCTGAATAGAAGAGACCTCAACCTATGTCTTTGAATAAAACATGCTTTAAGATCAGGAAGTGCCTGCAATTCTTCAGGAATCCCCAAAATCTGCTCCGTCCCTCTCTGTGACAGCTGCTGGGCTGCTCTTACTCTGCCACCACTGAGAAGTAGCTGCTTCCAGAAAGGTGGCCACACCTTAAATACATCCAACCCCCAGAAATCTCCCAACCAAAAGCCATCTAGATGCAGCAAGAGAGCTCAAGAACTGCCCTTCAGCATTCCCACTGCCTGCACCTACCAACTGGGAGATAACAGGATCTAGGAACCTGCAGTCATGGCCAGTAAAGGAGAGACAAAGAGGGCATCAAGACTTCCAAAGGCACCAAGTTCAGCTGAAGCTGAAGAGCTCCAGCTTCACATTCGAAGCCAGCCTTAAACTCTCGAGCTTTTACCAGCTCTTCAGATGTGCAAGTAGTCAGACTGAGAGGCAAATTACAGGGTTTGCTCAAATAGTTTCTCTTAGCAGTAGGTTAGCCACTGTCAAAACACCCACAATCAAACCAACCCAAACAAATAAACAAACAAAAAACCACCATGAAATTCACACCACAAACCAGCATGTCTTCTGAAACCCTTAAAGAGATTGCTTCATTGTGGGGGAAAAATCTATCTCTCCTAGGCAGAAGTTCACTGAGACTTGCATATGACAGGAATTTGAAATTCTGATTTTGCTTCGTGAATCAAGACAATGGTTTACAAAGGTTGCCTGAACACAGAGAAACTTAAAAACTGGCAGTGTGTGACAAACATCCAGCATGGGAAGCATAACAGCTAAGAAAAAATTAACACTTACTTGTATCGCATCTTCAATAAATACTATGGCTTGGTTTATGTAAAGGTCGTTGTCAGCTCCAGCACCTATGAAGTTAAGAAGAAATAAGAATCACTTGCTGCATTTTGGACAAATAAACTTTGGATAAAACAGCTTATCAGTTAACAGAAGGTGCACAATCACGGTTCTTATGACAAAGGGCACTGTACACACACAAGAGAAAGAGAGTTCCTGCCACATCTGCTCTGTTAGCAGCACTGTAAATTACAATAAATACGTAATAATAATACCAAACACATCGTGCATCTTTCTGTGTTTTGTTAAAAGGTTCTCTTTTAGGTTTAAGTAGCCAGATTACACTGGTAGTTAAGTAACACAAAACTGCACGGAGACAAGTCCTAACAGGCAAAATAATGGAGATTTAAATTATTCTGTGACAGAGCGTACAGTCAAGTGAAGCCAGAAAAATCAGGCACTACTATTATAGCAATTTTTTTGTTTAATGAAGATACTGTGGTTTAAAATGATCTTGTTCCTCCAAACCCAACAGGAATCTCCAGTCATAGGAGAACCAAATAAAGTGCTTTTTTAATTTGTTCTTAGAGTTACTATTACCATAGCAAACAGATCAGAGCTCAAGACACAGCAAGGGGTGAAAGAACACAAATTGAAATAAAATACCACTCAACTGGTATTTTACTAATACCACTATGCCACTTTTCAAAACCCAGTATTAAGAAGCCTATGTGAAGATAGACACATGAAAAATAAAGGGCAGCCACTTGCATTTACTTTAAGTAAGACCTTTCAGGAATTAACCTGGCAATTAAGCCAAAAAGAGAAACAAAGGCAGTTAAGGTCAAAATAAGGAGGGGAAAAAAAAATGGAGAGATACAAAAAGAGATAAAAAACTGAGGGGGACTCCAGATATGAAAAATATATGCTACTGTAACCTTGCCACAGAGGGGAAGAGTCCCAAGGAGAGCACTTCATACCATCTCCACCGAGGAGACAGCAATCACAACCCGGGATACAACAGGAAAGAGCCCATCCCAGCAGGAGCACAATGCTCTCCTCCAGACACCAAGCAATGCCAGAAACACCATTGATCGGAGCCACAGACAATTTCATGTTCCACATGATTCAGCAACATCAATTTCCTACAAAGACTGCAAACAGTTTTTAAATGTCGCCCTTTATCTGAGCATCAGCAACAACAGTTTTGTACTGATCCTGATATGAACCATGGTGCAAGAAAGAGCTGAGCATAAACAGGAGACAAGCCAGGCTCATGCAGTAAAGACATTCTTTTTTTTTCATGACATCTCACACTAGTGAGATAAAAATAAAAGTTGCTTACAGGAACTATTAGTTAAAAGGACTGCAAGGACAGCAAAAGCTTTAGGTACTTGAAGCACACAGCAAGCCACTGGTGTTGATGCCAAGGATTTTGGAAGGGCAGAATCTAAGTGACTGTTCACAGTATAAAGATAAAACAGGGAAATTAGCCAAAAATGTTCAGTTTAGCAATTTCTCCACGCATTCTACCATGGATATCCAACTTATTCTGCAAATCTTAGTCACAGCAAGTGACACTTAGTCACAAGTGATGATTAAAGCACTGCTCGGTATGGGTACACAGGATCCACCCGAGACCCCGCTGCACTTTTGGCACTGCACAAAAGAGCAACAAAAAGCGAAGGTTCCCTTAGGTGATGCGATACCCTGAAAAGAGAGAACCTGAGGTCTCCAAAGGATTCCATCCTGGGGTGATTGAGATGTCAGACCTACGACAGTCACCGGGTTCGGGAAAAACTTGTCAGCACTTTAGAGAAAAACCCTAAAATTACATAAGGAACTAAGGAAGCCTGGGGCTGCAGCAGCAGTGCAAGGCTCGCACCTGAGCCCAGCGATAGCGGCTCCCTCAGAGCCGTCCCCGCCGGAGCTGCCGGGAGCAGCCCGGGCAGGG
>VZTI01005148.1:441332-461608 GCA_013397865.1 Struthidea cinerea
CGCTCCCGCCGCGCCGCCGCCGGGCTGCGATGGGGCAGGACGGGGCTGGAGGGGAGGGGACCGGGGGCGGGACGGGAGCGCAGCTCGGCCCGCCCCGGGCGGCTCCGCCCGCCGCATGTGACCGGCTGCGGGGGAGGGCGGGACCCGCGGCCCCACTGGGCTCCTCCCGTGGCGGCCGCAGCGGGAGCCGGCGGTGCCCCCGCGTTCGCCCTCAGGGCGCCATTTCCCACCCGCCGCTGTCGAGCTGCGGTGCTGAAGCAGGCGGGGTGTGATGAGAGACACAGGGTAGTGTGGGGTAGAAAAGTGTCGGGTTTTCACCTGAGCTTCCGAGGGGGAAATCCCACAAGCCATTTATGGATTAAAAAGTATATCCCTGATGAGGAGTTGCAGGTTTTTTGCCTCACGGCAGCTGCGGGCTCCTGGCTGGGTGCCTGAGGGCAGCTGCGGGGCCCTGAGGGTAGAAATTACCGCTTCCCGCATGTATCACAGTCCTAAATAACCATTTACATCCCTGGTCGCAGAAAGTACTTAATTTGTATTTAATCACCTAGGCATTCCGTAAGCAACTGTGAACTTCACTCATGTTGCTTTTACTGTTAAAAGATGCTCCACCTGTGCTACTTGCCCACTTTTCTCAAGATCCCCTTCACACGCCCTTCCACTGTTCAGTTTCATAAAGCTGCAATTTCAAAAGAGGCATCAGGAAAATTTGACAACGCTTTTCTGCCACATACTGGGATCTATGGCAGCATAATGATGAACATGAGAATGTATCAATCCCTCATTTTAGTATTCCAACCTGGGAAGTAAAAGTAGACCCATCCTTCACTCTTTAATTGAAGGTTATACATTATTTATCGAACTGGGTGGTCCTTACTTCAGTGAATATTTTACACATTTACTAGTCAAGACTATTATAAGGTAACTCTTAAGTGTAAGAACTAGTTGAATTGCAAATAAAATCAGGGAGCAATGTTCACTGTGGACAATGGTGTTGACATAGGCCAGCTCTCTTTCAGGGAGCTGGTGGTATGTAGGGAGAACAACAGGCACATAGTCATGATGTGTCACAAATTCAGCCAAATGACAGAAAAATGACTGGTCTCTATGGGTCACCTTTATTTAACTCAGGCACATGCATAATTTTGTAAATAGCAATGGGGTAGCTTTTGTCTTCAGCTGCACCACCGATGGGTCAAAAATGAGTTTTACACTGACTTCCAAGTAAGTCTGGGCAATATGCAGCTGAAGATAAAAAAGAAAACTCTTTGATGTTACCTTTACCGTAATAGTTGTGCAGTGGGTTGACCTGGGCTGCTCCATCACTCCCCTCCTCAGCTGGGCATAGAGAGAAAATGCGGGTTAAGGGCGGGGAGAGGTCACTCACCAAATACCATCACAGGCAAAACAGAACTGACATAGCAAAGTTATTTGAATTTATTACCAATCATATCAGAAAAGGATAATGAGAAATAAAGCAAATCCTAAAAACACCCCAGCCCTCCCTCCTTCCTGGGCTTAAATTTATTCCTGATTCTCCACCCCTCTCCCTCAGTGGTGTAGTGAGACAGGGAGCGGGGTTATGCTCAGTTCACGTTGTTTGCTGCTTCCTCCTCAGGGCAACAAGTCCTTCCCCTCCTTCAGCATGGGGGTTTCCCTCCCACATGGAACTGTCCCCCACGAGCTTTTCCAAGTCCTTCCCACGGGCTGCAGTTCTTCAGGAAGAGCCTGTCCCACTGTGGGTTCCCTGCAGTGCCACAAGTCCTACCAGGCAAGCTGCTCCAGCATGGGCTCCTCTCTCCACAGGTCTGCAGGTCCCTGCCAGGACACTGCTCCGCATGGGCTTCCCACAGGTTCACAGACTCCTTTGAGCATCCACCCGCCCTGGTGTGGGCTCCTCCATGTGCTGCAGGTGGATCTGTGCATCCCTGTGCCCCTCCATGTGCTGCAGGGACACAGCTGCCTCACCACGGGCTGCAGGGGAATCTCAGCTCCAGCACCTGGAGCAGCTCCTGCCCCTCCTTCTGCACTGACCTGGGTGTCTGCAGGGCTGTTCCTCTCACATATTCTCACCCTGCTCTTCTCTGGCTGCAAGTACTTCTGCACAATACCTTTTTCTCCTTCTTAAATCTGTTACCAGAGGCATTACTCCCATCACTGGTTGGCTTGGCCTTGGCCAGCACTGGGTTCATCCTGGAGCCAGCTGGGATTGGCTCTGCTGGACACAGGAAGCTTCCAGGAACTTCTCAAAGGAGCCACCCCTGTAGCCCTCCCCCACGAAAACCTGGCCGCACAAACCCAATACGAGTTGTCCCCAGCAAAAAGTGAACATCAGCAGCTACACATTGGAATTATTTCCCATTCTCAGTAGGCAACAATGCACTGACAAAATTGGAGTTAGTGCTGGTAACAGTTGAACTAGAGGCATCAGATGGAACAGACACAGTGAGGATTTCTGGATAGTAAAAGGAGAATGGGGGGGCCTGGTACAATCTGTAGTCAGCACTGGCAGGCAAGAAATAAAATGCAATTGGTACATGTGCTGTAAATGCCATTGCTAAGAGAGACAAGTGTCCTTTCACTAAGTGTCTGAAATAGGGTAACAACACAAACAGGAAACACATGTCAAGATTCTATTTTTTTGCTATTATTTTTTATTTGCATAAAAGCAAATGTCTCCTCTTTCCTCTTCTGTGATTGTCAAGAAGGAGAAGCCAGTAACTTCTGGAGGAAAAGAAAGAAGTAAGAAGGCTTCAAATATGCAACAACTTCTTGAACTTCTGCTCAAAATTCATCCACTCCCTCGGGCTGGAATAGGAAGTGGAAGTGCCCAACTAACTGCGAAGGAAGGCACAGCTGGGGTTTTCCATTCTTTGTACCAGCAGCACCCATTAAGGTAAGTTAGTTGTGTATTTAAATTAGTACCCTATAACAAACACACAATGAACAATGCAGCATCTTTAACTCCAAGTGAATCATTCCTGAGTTGTGGAAAACAAATGTGGAGAATGTGCCCTTTCTAGCAGACATTTTCCACTAGCACAATGCAGGACTATTTTAACAGAAGTCCCACTGGGCCCAAGCTCTCCTGTTGCAGTTGAGTGGTTTTTTGCCCAGAACTGCAGAAATGCATTGCTAGTTTTCCCTATTAAAACTGCACCTTTCAAATCAAGGTTTAAAAAAGAAATGGAAACAGCCAAACATTAAATGAAAAGGCAGAAAAGGGACTCAGGCAAAGGAACAAGCCTGTCCTTTTTTATTGCTCCAAAGCACTGAGCACATTTAAAAGATCAGTTGAAGTCATGAAGCTAAAAATTAAGTTTTTGCAAACTGTAGGTGGGATGTGGGTAACACTCTAGTTGAACTCAGAGGATGCTGGTTTTATACCTCATTCTGCGATATTCAAACAAAACAAGAAGCTGAACTCTAATTTTGATCCCATTCACATGGAGATTAACAATCTGCTTCAAGATAAAACATGCTTCCAATGCGTTGCTGAGTTAGACATTATGTGGCCATTCAAAACACTGGACCAGTCTACAAAGCCAGTGCTAGGTAAATAAAAAACATGTAAAATAAGAACTGAGTCAATTAGCATGACAAAATTACAAGTTTATTGCAAAGTAAGGTGAGTAGTTCCCCCTCAACAGCACATGCCAGCCTGTTAAAATTTTACACATTCAGTTGAATGTTACTCAAAAGTCATATCCAAATTATCAAAACCAAACAAAATACTACCCTGGATTTATTTATGATGGGTTTATCCATCATAAATTCATTATTTTAAACGAAAGGCAATTAACTCAAGAAGTTGAAGAAAATCCTTAATAAACGATTCCTTAGCCAAAGTACAGTTTAAGTATATTGGGAATAAAACAGGGAGTCAATTAAAAAAAATTGATTACAATGGTCAGCTCAAGAATTGCTGAGTAGGTCATCCCTGCTCATTATCACAGTATAATCCAGTTCTGAACATTCTGTTTGGCAAATTAATTACCACAGTTAAACAAGACAGGAAGTCAGTCCACGTCTTCAGCTACAGAAACTCCTTCCTTTTTTTCTAGCTTGGATACCTGCAAGTAAAAAGGAAACCAATTCAATAGCAAAAATAAGCTTGTTCTTCCATCAACATCTGCTACTGGTTGTAAAAGAGACACACAAAGATCAGGTTTTTATGAAGTGGATAAATCTTTTGGTTTGACCAAATGCAGCTAAACTTGTGGTGTGACACTGGAAAAAGCAGAAGAGAGCCTGCAGATATCTCATCTTTTGGGTAGATGTGCCAGCTTTCTTTTGAGCTGCATCACAGTTCCTTCACATTATGCCAGCTATTCAAATCCTAAGGAACATTTTGGCACCTAGAAGCACATGCTCTGACCACAAATCCTTCACTTCAGACACAACTCCAAGGCAGAAGCTACAGACAGTGCTGCTGGAGTTACTAGGGTTGCTCTAAGCCCCCTCAGCCAGGTAGAGCTGAATAACATTAAGACTCCAAGAGCAAATCTGGTAATTCCCAGTAAATGCTATGATCTCAACCTCCTCTTACCCCTGTTTTTTCTTGCAGCAAATACAAATGGAATTTTGCACTAAAAATGAGTGGATAACTGAACTGGCTTTTCCACAGTACAGACATCCAAAGCAGAAAAGTACTTTCTACAAATCCAACCGATTTCTCTATCATTAGCACTCCAAATTGTTTCCATTCACAAATGAGCTCGAGCTGTAACATGACTCTCCCACAGGAAAACCTGGCATTACCTAACTAAAGGTGGGTTTTATGTCAAGTTTATGCCGTATTTTCACAGTCCTGTTTCCTATGCCAGAAAAATCTTAAGTGCAGATTGAGTCCCAGGAGCAGAATGATCAGTGAGACACTGTGCAAGAGAGTGATTCTCTTCAGAATTACAATTGTGCTGAACACCTACAACAAGAGGAAACTCTTACTATATTCCATTTCTTGAATAGGGCAAATTTGACTCAAACCATTGCAAGTTATTATTTTCCAGTCTTGCAAAGAGCTGCAGGAGTTATCAGTTCAGGTTACTGTTGCCTACACAATAAAATCTTCCCCAAAATCGTCTCCCAGTTTTTAGGAACAAGTTGCAATGGCCACTATCCTTGCATAGCACACCTGCTATTACATACAAATCTAGTTAAAGAGTGTAACAATATCCTGCATCATTAAAAGATCTTAATCACATTTACTGTAAGCATAATATAATTACATTTTGGTCCAGACCCTACAAAAACATTCTGCCTGACTCCCACAGAGGCCAAAAGAACTTTTGTCCTGGACTTCAGTGGGAAAAAGTCCAATATGATGTAAAAAATCTCCCACCATACACACTTTACAATAAAGTACTGCACATGGTAGCTTTTATCCCAGGTTTCAAAGTAGTAAAACACTATTACAACATGTCTGGCATTTCTCAGCTGAAGGAATTAATATTTTATTACATGTATAAACATATTCTTAAAAGCAACTGGGGTGTAAAATCTCTGGCAGAAAAAACTTCAAAGTGCTAAAATTCTTCACCCAGCACTTCTGCCATAAAAGAGGCATTAAAATAAGTTTGAAGGGGTGACTAAAAACTACAAAAAAGTTAAGCATGGTTCCAATAATTGCCTGAGGCCCTCCCCACCTCACAGTGCTCAAACTGAGCACGGTACCATTACTGCTGCTGTGTTTGAGCAAACATGTATTTGTGAGTCAACTAACTTGAGATTCAAAAAAGGAATTGTTGCAGAAGCAGGTGGGAGAAGCACTCACAGTGAATTGCTGCCTCTTACAGTGGCTTTCCCCATGCTGATGTAGGTCAAGTCTTAATTCTGCAATTAAGCAGATCCCTTCAGAAAGGTCCTGAACTGAAACCAAAACACAAAAGCTTTTTTTTCCCATTAGCACAGGACTTCATGAGTCTGGGTACACCTATTAGTTTCTGGCCTCAGTACAACTATTCCTTTATTTTTTCTTTTTCTTGTTTTCATAGCAGTATGACAAAAAAGAACCCAAGCAGCCTACACTGAAATCAGAGGATTTAGCCTCACAGTTATGTGAAAAGAACATAACTGTGTTCACAGTTATTCTGTAGTAACTGCTACCCTAAATGCTAGTTGTCTTTTGCTGGAGATTCACTGGAACCAAGCTGGACCCACTGTGAATAATTTAAGAATAAAACCATCCCAGAAGCAGAGGGCATTTACCTGTTTATCTATACACCTGAACTGCCAGGACCATGAGGTGTTGTAGAGGAAAGGCCTCAGGTCAAATCGGTTGTCATCTGGACTGTAGTTTTCAGCGTGGTAGGAAGGGGTGAGAGTGGTCATTTTGTGCCTGTTGACTGAATACATCCTGAAGAAATGCTTAACCTTGGATGCCACCTGGTGTACAAAGAACATAGCTTTTAATCAGATGAAGTTTCTTAGTAGTTTAATTAAAAGATTTAGAGGAGAACAGTATTTCTGAGACTGTTTTCTCCCTTTACACAGTCTAGATCTTCTTTCAAAGCAAGAGCCACTTTTTGTCTCAGAACACATAACCAAAGGCTTCAAGAGTAGTTGGTCATCTGTATTTCAGAGAACAATTTTCCCCCCGAGGTATAGTTCTGAAGTAATTGTTTTCAAATTACCCAGTTACTGTTTTAACAATTTGCAACACAAGACGACAAACTCCATTTAAGAGATGCAGACCAGCTTTTCCAGCATATTCTGCTGCAGCTGTAGAATAATATCTAAACACAAAATAATGAAACGATTCCTTTCAGTTAAAAGGAACCTCACCTTTCTCCAAACATACTTCTATTTTGGCAAAAAAATTAATCTATTTGATATTTTTTTTCTCTTTGGTATCTTACCTCTCGTGGAGTACAAATTTCCTTCCACATACTAATCAGCTTACAGAACATACTGTATGGTCCAGCCTTTGCAATTTTCCTTAATTTCCCATAGACTGAGAGCTCTGCATATGTCATCCCCATATCTGCCTGAAAACACACACACACAGAAAGTCACTGAAAATCTTAACTATGCAAATTTTTAATTAATACTTTCATGGGGCAATTAAAATAAGCCAGTTAAATCAAAGAAACACCAGAATGAAATTGTCAATGTCAAAAAGACATAGTAATATTGTGAGCAGAAATAAAAAAAAACACTGGAATCTCTCTGAATTGGTAGATTGGAGCCCACAGAGGTAATTTTATCAGTCCTCTCTTTTCCAAAGGGACAGCAAAGAGAAGGATGTGGGAAGAAGAGGGCTTTGCCACCAGGCATTTTCATAGCAGTAAGGCCCTGACTTTCTTTTGATATTTAAAAAAAAACCTTAAACTGAATTTTACAACACCCATCCTTCTAAGTGTCCAGAAATCTGAAATAATTCAACAATGTTAATTTGCTGTTTTGGAAACTATTGTCAACACAGATAGGACAGGTGTGGGAAACTAACGCCTTGTTGGCAGCTTTAAGACTGTTTATAACATGCTTGTCAATAAGCGTGGATACACACAAGAGTAAACAACAGTTATTGGACAAAACTCAGATTTTGGGGTAAGGCTCACAAGGTCATTTTAAAGGCACTGCCCATTACCTCATCAGTTTGAGCCACTTGTCCATCCACCAGGGGCTCCAACTCCGCAGTGGGTGGAGCTGACATGATACTGTAAGGGAGAGGGGAAAGGAAAACCATGGATTCTATGCAGTCTTATGAGTGCTGGTTTGTTAAAACAGTGCTTCATCACAAAAACAAAGCACCTGGCTCAGACACTTCCTCCAGTGGAATTAAACACAGTCACTGAATCACTGCTCACCTTCTGAGGGCCGTGAGCTGGAAGTTTTCAATGCAGTACTGAATGAAGTTCTTCAAATCAGTCTTGCTGATGCCACCAATGGGGTTGATATCAGCACTGGAGCAGTCGTACTTGGTCAAGTAACCACGGAGACTGAGCAAGACAGGAAATTTTATCCAGCAACAGTAAATAATAATGTAACTGCAGCATAATATATAATCCTTGATACTACAGAGAATTTATATGTAGCATAAAGAAAGGGAGAAACAGACTGCAGATTGGTATGACATATTTATACCTAAAGGGCAAACACGTTTAATTGCAACAGGGCTATCCTAAAGCCATGAAATTTCCAGAAGATGATACTTTAAACAATCATAAAGCACTGCAAAACTGTCCATGCTGAGACAATATGTGCAAAACAACTAAAATACTGTGCTGACCAATTAAAACAATAAATCTCAAAACACCCACAGAATCAGCACACAGTGCTCTCACAGCTTTAGAGGTTACCACTCCCACAGTCTTGCAGGGATTGCTTTAACCTTCAAATACTCAGGTCTAATAACAGTACTCCAGATTTTAAAGTCTGTTTTTCAGCTCAAAGTTCACATCTTAATTCCTAATACAGTAATTGAAAATACAACAAATTGGGAAGTTAGCGTAGTGAATGCACAGGTAAGCTCTACTGAAAACAGCATTTTATGGGAAAGCTATAGCAATACTTTGGCTAAACCTCTGAAAAACACACAATTTCCCACCCAGGCTGATTCAACTATTTTCACTAATTTCACTGTTACCAGTCTGTTCTTAGGTTGTTACCTCTTCTGAGTAATAATATACACTGGGATTTGGTAGAGTTGCAAGGAAATGACAGTGTTCTGTTCCACCTGGGTTTGGATTCCTGATTTTCACCAACCTTTCATCCACATTGGCTGATCCCAGCACCAGCAGTCCCCCTGGCATCCCACGAGCCCACAGTGTCAGCTGAGCAAACAGGTAGGCGAGGACCATTCTTATTCTAGCCTGCAAAGAAAAATTAAAAGGAAAGCAAAATTTACATAGCAGAGTGATTTCTCCCCAGTCACTTTTATTAATCAACTGTCTAAACAAACTCATGAAGAACAAACTGTGGGCAGGGCAAGTGTAACTTCAAGAAGGACGGTCTTGTGGAGAAAATGCTGAACACACACAGGAAATCCAGGTTCAGTATCTGCTACTGCCACAGACTGAGGAAGTTTCTCCTGGTCTGAACTGCAAACTGGGGAGTGGTTGCCATTTTCTGCCTCCTACAAGAACTAACAAGGATCCATGAGGGATGAAGTATGCAGATAAACCATACCCTTTTATGGAGTAAATAAATCCCTCTGGTCTAATACATAACATTTGTAAAAAGTTCACTTTGCTTTTGTCCCCATTCTGAAACTCAGCTTTTTCTAAGGATGGCAGTAATACCAAACCAACCTGGGATCCAGCCTCCAGCTCCAGCCACAACTGTGGGTGATATTAAGGAAATACCTACACTCCTCTGTGACTAAAGCCTCTCCTGTTGCCAAAAAGCTGATAAAGGATTCAATGTTTGCTTACAGAGCAAACAGCTGGATTGCTCCAGTAACGGAGGGAGGAAGATCAAGTCCCCAAATTAACAAAAACTATCAAACAGGATAACCATCACTCAGAACTAAAGCAGAGTTGCTGGTTAGGTTGGAGAAACAAAAAAACCAAACCAAAACCCACAGAACCAAAGGGGTCTGACCTGATTCAGCCTACAGGGCACACACCTGCACATTCTGGAGTGCCAGGCTCTCTCTGCTGCTCCCTCCGTAGACAGAAAACCGGGGAGTTCGACCTGTCACCACACTGAAGATCCCCACAACAGCTTTCACAGCTGCATCAATGTTCAGGTTGATGTGGTAGCTGAGAAGAATTCAAGCACAAGTGACTCAACTAGCACAATCTGACTACATAAAACACCATTAAAAAAAACCCTAAACAAATCCACCCATCAAATGAGGTTCTAAGGCCACTAAAATCTCAGATCTGGTATGAAGAAACTTAGGAAAGAATAACACTTTTCAAAGTCTGTTTCCAAAATTCCATGTCCTTTGCCAAATGCTTCTAAGTTTGCCTCACTTTAACACTTAACTAATAATATCTGTAACATTCCTACTTAATCCACCTCCTATTGCTCCCTTATTTTTTCCCATTTTCAAGCTTGAACGTTTTAGATGCAAGTCCTTGCCAGAACATGATTTTTTTTTTCCCCCACCACTTCTCAGCTTGTACCTGCCTATTTGCTCAGCCAGCAGTTTAGCCCTGTTGCAGGTATCCTGGGAGGAGTTCTCACTAGCCATGTAGCACGTGGTGAAGACACGCTTGCACAATTCCCGAGGATCCTCAGGGATGTAGGTCTCATCATTCACAATCCTGCGAGCATCAGCCAGCACATCTGCATCTGAGGACAGAGCAGAAGAAACACACGAGTGGAAATCATTGTGCTCCTCCTACCAAGGATATGCAAATATCTTGTACATCCCTTGTATTCCAAATAAGCTTTACAGTGCCCCTGACAAATAAGACGACTACATCTAACTCCCCCCAAAAATTGTCATCTATCAAATAAAAGAATTACTGATTTTGCTCCTGATTTTGAGCACAGAAATATTAAATCCATTTGACCTACTGAAGAATTTTCATGGAAAACATAATCCAGTATGTACATAAAATTAGCTAAAAGCACAGTCTGCATAAAGCCAGTTTAAGAACTTCAACCATCCCTAACTATGCTTTGTAGTGCTGGTTTTAACAGAAGGGGAACATTTTCAGAATAAAATGAAAACTACATCAGCCAACATTTGAACAATAGTCTAGACAGAAGCTAGTCTGAGCTCCACATCCAATTCTTAAACCCAAAACGAAAACTATTAAGCCAATTCAGAGAATCTGGACACACATTTTTGCTGGAATTTCTGAAGAGACACAAAGAACTCCATTAGAACAACAGGAAAAAGGTCTGCCATTAATAAGCTCCTGCAGCTACTGCACCCAGCTAATATTAGCTTGTCCACAACCATTAGTGAGTATGGCTGGCCAGACACACAGATCTACTTACTGCCATTCTTGACTGCCAGGCAAACCTGGTGACACATGGAATACACTATGCAAGCTGTAGCAGAGCTGTCAATTCCACCACTCAGAGGTAGGAGAAATCCTGCCTTGAAAACAGAGCAAGGAAGAAGTTCCACATAGCAAAATTAGAAAAAAACATGTATTGTACTACTCGGAAACACACTCCTGTAAAAGAGTGACAGGTGCATTGTTCAAGTCTGTTTATATTCTACTGGGGAAAACCAGAACAAACCACCCAGAGCAAATCCTCTTAAACTCTCATTAACTGGGTAATCAAACAAGTAGCCAGTGTAAAGCCCTTTGGCTAGAAAAAATGCCAGTTGTCTTCACCCTCTAGTAAGACAGAAAAGCTAATAAAAAGGATTACATTTTTCATATATACTTTACTGTTACACTGAATTACTACTTCATGTCACTCTGCTGCACTCAAGAAAGCACAGTTCCTAAGGGACGGGTGCACAGAGCATACTGAAGCCAGACTTGGAATACAATTTTTAAGTCTGAATGAGCTACCAGTGAAAAATTTAAACTTTGCACCTTGGACTAACATCAGTTTGGGTTACCAGTAGCACAGGATGACAATTTGGATTGTCCCTGTGGCACAGAAGAAGCTGTGTATGCCAAGGGAAAAACAAACCCAGTTGTTCTTACCTGTTTGCTGCGCCTTAAGTAGTCCCAGAGCCAACATGCAGGTCCAAGGCTGAAATTACGGAACATGATTGTTCTAAGAAGGCTAGGGAATAACACCTAAGCAAGTCAACATATTTACTGTGGTCTTCCAGTGAGACACTTCCTTTACTTAAATCTAAAAAACATCTTACGTTTATCTCTTTCTTTGGTTTGTTTGAGTTTTGGTTGGTTTTTTTTTTTTCAAATCAAAATAACTTTCGAGCAACAGACTCAGTGTTTGATTACCTGATCTCCTCCTCAGGACTGTGATGTCTCCACTGGATTGGCATACAAGTAGGAACAGCTACATCGTCAGGACAGGACAGAGCAAAATTCACTTTTACCCTGGGATAAGGATTCACTTTACTTGCCTAAGCAATAGTACAGAAGAATTCAAAAGACACCAATTTTAACGTAGCACACACCTATAAAACATCAGATCTATAAGATACTGTGAAAATCAAGACAACACAAATACTTTTTACATTAACTATCCAAACTTGGCACACCTTACAAACACAAGGAGTTCTTACCGCCAAGTTACGAGATGAAATCTCTGCTCTGTAACTTCGAACGTCCTCCAGGTCCAGAGTGGCAACCAGCACCTCCTATGAAAAGGCTTTCAACATTAGATCACTCTACACAAACAGATAAACGATGCTTGGCAAAAGATTCAGCATCAGCTGTGGCAAAGGAAAAGGCAAGAAACTTTACTGGGGAAAGAGATGGATCTGGCACATATTGTGAGGAAACCTAGATGACAAATCTACTTTTTTCTGAAATCAAAGTGAAACCTTGTGTCTACAAAACTGGGTCATAATTAGAACATTGCAATCTTTGCCCTTTCTTCCTTTAGATAAGGGAATGTAAATTAACAGGGTCTCTCCTCCTCATGGTGATTGCATACAAAAATGTTTTCATGAAGTTCTTCCACTGTGACAGTTCTTCCTTCCTCACAAAAGCAGGAGAGAGCTACTGTAGGTAATCTGACTAGAAAAACAGTTGGATCTAGTTGAATAGCATAATTAAAATACACCCTTTTTAGTCTAAAGACATGGACCTAAAGTCTGGAATGTCTGGGAAGTGTTGAGCATAAATGTACTGGCAGCTATAGGGTGAATACATTACCACATCATCAAGTGAAAACTGGGATCCTTGTGCAACTGTTTCTCCATTCATGGAAATCATGGCACAGCCATCGTAATACAGACGATCACCATCACAGCCTTTCTGGTTTGCTAAAATATATATCCCACCATTCTGCCAGGGAAACAAACATCCAGGGAAAAAAAAAAAAAGCTGTTCAGAATGTAGCACCTGACAGGATGTTAAAAATCAAAATGTTATTTCTCTGTTCCTGCTCTTCTTACAAACTTCCTCTCTCTTTGCATTGTAAATGATTTATGGCTGGGATTCTCTCTTTACAGGAGTTTCTATTAGTAGCAAGAGTCATTCTGTTGCCTTTCCCTGGTCTTAAAATTAGGAACCAAACATGGTTTAAAGGAAAAGGGTTTTCTACCTCAGTATTTATTTAAGGATCCTTAGGTGCACAACTCTGTCCAGGTGGAATGTGCCAAAATGCACACCGAAAATGCACCCAAAATGCACCCCCCAAAATGCGCACACCCGATAGATCGTGTATGCAATTTACAGACCTTGCAAATCAGCAGATCTATCAAAGATTCCCCGATGAGAAGCTTAAAGGGATAGCGTGATATCCCCCCATCCCAAAGAATTCCCCCCTGGATGGGCCTATCTTAGTTTACAGGATGTGTTCCAGGGAGGACCTTGGTTTCTCAGGATAGTTTACGGCTTTCTGGCCCCAACTGCGAGGCCTCCAGGATGTTTGGCCTCCTGGCTTAACGGAATATTAGGACTATGCTAAATTATCAAGCTTAAGGAATTACAAATATGCATGCTAAAAGCACTGAGGATACATAAAGGCTATATAAAAGAAAAGACAAAAAATCATCATGGCATCAATTCCCTCAACCCAAACAGAGAGCTGCACTTCTAAACTGAAATTCTGAGTTCAAATTGAGATTGGGAAAAGCAGGAAGGTGATGGCAGAAGCTGTGTTTGGATATCACAGGAGAGAGCAGATACTGTTAAATATAAGCAAAGCATGTTAAATTACAGTGACAAAGCAGCTTTTTCACAGTGTAATGTACACTCATTGCTTTATTTTTGTCCCCATCACTGTTAGATAGGATTACAGTCCAATTACTTAATGTCTTCTCATTTTTCAAACAAACAGAACTTTCAAAGTAGAAAAGTGCACACCTTTGCTGTGGCAGAATTCACCAGATCCACCCGGGCGTGAGCCTTCCGCAGCACGTGGTGACTCCCGGAAGAGTTGGTGAAAATTTCCACGCCATCAAGTCCCATCTCAATGTGAGGGCTGTCAAAGCAGAAGGCACAAAAATAAATAACTACTGTGCTGTGAAAACTGCAAATATCATTAAAAATCACTGACGAACAGAAACGCCTATGACATTGTCAGTTTTCTGCATGCCTTAGCTCAGACAAGGATAGGGCTTTCAAAAATATCTGTTTTCTTGCATTGCACAACTTTTCTGTCAAAGACCAGCAGTGGCTGCAGAGGTCAGGAGGGCTTTTGCTCATTCTGTTCTAAATGAAATGCCTTCTACTCTACAGAAGGCCAGGTCTCAAAGAAAGAGAGAATCACATAATCTTGGTCTGAAAGGGCAAGGTCAGTTGTCCCATTTTCCTTGTCTCTTAGTAAATCCAAAAACAGAACCACAAGGAGAAGATTTTTACTGCTTTTTTTTCTTTTTCCAGTGTCATAAGAAATACGAAAAAAAATCACATCTTTGACACACCACACCTTCTGCAGTCACAAGGAAATTTATGTAACTGGGAGACTTGGAAAAATATCAGGAATGTGAGCACTAGAGTTTCCTGTCATTTGTTTCCTGAGGTCACTCTTCTCATTCTGCTTCTTTCTGGTATTTCTCCCCTACCCTCTGTTTCGAATTGATTTAGCTTAACCACCTACATTTCTCTGCCATCCTGCACCTAGCCTAGTGAGGTCTTTCCCATGATGTATTCATTGCTCCTAATTATATTTTATTTTACTGGCACTTTCTGAAAGATTAATTACATACAAGAATAATAAGCAGATCTTCTCGAACGTTTATTTCAGGCAGCTCCAGGGTATGTTTTAGTTTACTTTTTATTTTCTCTTCTCCTTTACCTGTTTGGTGCCCAAAGTTCTTCACATATTTCTGCCCCTAGGCATGTATCTTTGGTTGCTAGCACTGCATCCCCAAAAGGAACAGTTTCCTGAGGAAAAACAAGAACATTCTTACACACGTGCAGTAGAACAAGCTATTCAAGTCAAAAACTCAACTACAAATCTTAAGAAAATATAAAAATGGAATGGTCACTTATGTGAAATTAGTGCCACAGTATCAATCACATTAAACTTCTTTCATTTTATACCAAGTCTGTGTAAAAAAAAAAAAAAAAAAGCCCTGACATACAAATTTCTGGACTGATTGAAATTTTGTGGTTTAATTTCAGTCGTATTCAGATCCAGTACTTTGCTTAAGGACAGGAATTAAACAATCTACAAAACAGAAACTCTCTGTTGCTAGGAATCACACTCATGCTCTAGTGGGAACTAACATAAATTTTAGATCCTTCTGAATTAACAAGGTTTAAATGACTTTTTTTTTTTTTAACCTAAAAACACATACTCAATTCTAGTCTCAAGCACAGATAAACTCAGTACCAAAATTGTGCAAAATATGGCAGTCAAGGTTCTGTATGTACAAATAACTGCGGTAGATTTAAAATTTACTTGCTTTGCTGCCACATACTAACATAAATAAGGGTAAATTATGCTCTCATTTAATCTAACTTAGAACCACCTCTGAAATATATTAATCTAAAACATGACTGGCAGCAGAATTTTGGGGACGACAGTTTTTAATTGCTGGATCTGGAAGATGCTAAAGTTAAAAAAACAAAACCAACAACTTACCTGTCCAGTCACTTCCTGAATTATCCTGGGTAGAAAATATTCCTCCACGTGCCTAAATCAAGTTTACAGATTGTGAACATATCATTACAAAAATCACAGCATAAAAACTGGTTCTCACCTCACCTTCTAATGTTGGTTAAAGAAACTGTATTGAAGTTGTACAGGGCTGTGTGTGTCTAAAAAATGAAAAAATACCTTCATATTTTCTGTGGAATTAATCAGAAATGCCAGCATTTTAAGATAGCAACACCTGTGCTTCAGAAAGGCACGGTAAGCAACGCTCCCTCCTGGCTAGAAACCAGACCTAACAAAGAACACCATGCAAGTCAAATGCCAGATGGAAGTTTCTCTTTTTGCAGGGCTGCTACATGAGCAACTCAGAACTGGCTGGGGCTCAGAGGACGGACCAGAAGTTCTTTACTGAGACCCTCAAGTTGGAGGCATTCCCTGACTGCAGGACGAGTGCACAGCATCAGAGATGAGCTGCCAGGCATATTCTGCAGCATCATAAGGTAGGTAACTTCTATTCTCTGCAGTTGTTAAAGCTCTGACAGAGCTCATCCATTTCAATGTTTGCCAGTTCAGTACTGGGATGCGGCAATCCAGCAGATAAAACACAGCCCCATCCAGTCCTGAGCTGGGTGTTCTTAGAAAGCAGACACCAGGAAAATGACACTTTACACTGGTCGTAGCATCAAGCAGCCCCACTTTTTCTTCCAGCTCAGCAACTCAGAGTTTGACTGCTCAATAAGCTTCCTAACCAAGCTGCAAGCATGTAGCTTGGCTGACTCTGTCTTGCTGCTCTCCCTGTAGCAGCCAATGATGATTTGCTGTACATATTTCAACCCTGCTGCTGTGGCTGCAAACAGCAAGCTGTGTTTTTTAACACAATTTTAACAGTTGCCAGCATACCTTGCTTTGCTCCATGGGGTGAACCATCGAAGTTCCCTGTAGTTTCCTCCATTTGCCAGTGATATTTTTGGTCTGATCAGAAGAATCTTCCTTAAATCACAAAACAAAACAAAAAAGCTGAGTGAAGACATGGTGTACAGACAAACAAGGCTATACATGAACACTGATTAACCCCTTTTTTTCTTTTATAATGTAACATTTTTAAAGTTTCTGTTTGCAGACTGAAGGGGTTTTTCTGAACTCTTTCAGAAAGCAGTGGGAATTTAGTTTCTACAAATTCAGAAAAGAAAAAATAGATAATGAAAAACCTTAGTTGTCTTTCTCAAAATTTAGCAAATAGGAAGATAAATCCATCACTCTACATAGCATGGAAGAATCTTTCTTGAAGGCCAAACTGGTGTCTGAAAAGATAATGTGTTACTTCACAAAACACATTAAGAACTACTTACTTATTTAAAAAGATCACTCGACAATTGTAACGAACATTCCTGTGCAGAACAGGCCTGTGAAAATAAGAAGCAAAATTAGCAGTGACTACACTCACTAAATGAAATTATAAAAAGCTACAGAATCTACTTTACTGCATAAAAACTATTTGTAAGACCTCACTAGAGGGAATCAAGCAAAACAATACATCAAGTTTTAGCTTCTACTTTTTTAGTTAAAGTAGTTGTTTGAAAAAACTCAGAGTTAGTGACTGTGCTGTCAGTCTCAGATATATCAACCACTACCTGAGCCTTAGGAACATGAGCAGACCAGAAGATTCCCCATGGCTGGGCCAGGTTATTTAATCAAACATGACCTCCTGTGATACTGCCAACCCAGTTCAAAACCAAACTAGTTCTACACATTTATATCAATACTAACACATTAATTTCACAGACATAATTTACCACCCTTCCCTGTCAGCATGAGACTTACAATGGCTTCAGTGATTTTCACATACACTTATGTTGCTTTAAGGTCTCTGTCAGACAAAGCAGCCCCCACATTCCTACAAGACAGTAAATTTATAAAGCCCCTTGAGTTACACCTCACACAAAGTCTGACCTGTGGCAATAGGGCCCAGCCATCAAGGTTTCCAATATATAACTGTAATTATCATATTTCTCTCTTGAAGCGCTCAGCCACCAGCAGTCTTTGAAAGGATTATCTCTCAGAAAGCGTTCTGCATGTTGCAGTCCTGGTCACGGTAATTAAAAGGGGAAAAGTAGAGCAGTTCCTAAGATATGTTTGAAAGTTTGGTGCAGAGCCCTCACTATCCAGAGCATGGCACAAGAAGCATTCCCTAAGGATTTACCCCTTTATCACAGGTACACAAGGAAAAAAACTTACATTCCCACATCACAGATAATATCTTGAGTAGTTGGAGACTCCAAGAGCTTTTCCAGAACTTGAAACGAATGCAAGAGTGTGTCTGACTCGTAATAGTGATCTGAGCAGCCATAACCACTGCGTATAAAAACAAGAAATCAAAATTCAGCCAGATCAGCACCAGAGCCAAAGAACCAAAACTACTTCAGACAGGGAACATTTCACCCACACGGGTAATTTATATAGAAAGTGAAGAAGCAGAGCTGTCAATATCATCCCTACTTACAGCATTTAAAACTCCGCGGCGTTTTAAATCACCCCATGGGGGTGATCTATTTTTTCAAAGGACAGCAGCCGGGGCCCAGGCAGAAATCATAGCACTACAATTTCCCTGAGGGAAAACTCCCTGAAATAGGTCAAAAATTATCGCTACCAGTCAGGTTTCCAACACAAGAGACCCAAACCTGTGCTCACAACTACAGTGCTTTTCTTTGCACCGACAGCCGCATGCTCTAAGTACGGCTTTGGGCACTGCAGCACCACGGGGCTGATGCTCTTCCTGACTGGTCTTCCACAATTATGTGGAATTGCACCAAACCCAGCGCCAGCAAAGCGCCCTTACCAGATTTCAAGCTCTGGACCAAGCCGGTACCGGGCTCCTTTGCTCTTGGCGATGTCGATACCTGGAAGAGTGTTGGGAGCGCAGTGCGTGAAACAGGCACGGGCTGCGCTGCTGCCCGGGGGAGGGAGGGGAGGAAGGAGGGAAGGAGGGAGCGGGAGAGGCTCCCTGACGGGCGGGGACAACCAGCATCTCGGCACTCACTTCTGAAAATCCTCTCCAGGTTGCCCTCAAAGTCCAGAGCCCACTGGTTGAGGGCGCAGGTGGCCACGGTTACCGCCCGGCCCATGGCGGCCCCGCCGCCTTCCCCGCTGCTTCCGGGGCGGTGCCAGGCTGGGGCTGCCGGTCCCTCCTCTGGGTCCCTCCTCCCGGCCCGGCAGCAGCACCTGCAGCGTCAGCACTTCAAGAATGGACTCTGTCCAGACCCGGTGTCCACCCCCAGTGTGGCTCCTCCAGCGGCGTGTGCTGCTGCACACCCTTACGCGGTTTGCGCAGTTTTCTCTCCCCAGAGCCTTGAATAACGGGAATGCAGCCTTAGCCCGTTTCTTAGCCCCGCAGCTCTTTTTAAGAGGTGTCCCTCAAACCGAGTTCAGAGTGTGAGTGCTGAAGGTAACTGGAACAGGGTGCAGTGTTCTGTGTGTTGTTCACATTTCAGCATCATCCCGGCAGCTCTCAGGGTGCCTACCGCAGAGAGGGTAACTTCAAAGTCCAATCTTCTCTCTTATGTCCCTCATCACATACTTGGCTGCCGTGAGCCACCTTGCACACAGGATTCTAACTTCTTTCTGTACTAGAATCAGTATCATTTAGGTAGGAAAAGACCTGTAAGATCACTGAGTCCAACCACTAACACAGCACTGCCAAGCCCACCACTAAAGCATGTGCCCAAGCGCCACATCCACACTCTACACGGCTTTTACATCCAGCAATGGTGACTCCACCACTGCCCTGGGCAGTCTGTTCCAATGCCTGGCAACCCTTTCCATGAAGAAACTTTTTAATACCCGATCTAAACCAGCCTTGGCATAACTTGAGGCCATTTCCTCCTGTTCTGTAACTTGTCTCGTGGGAGAAGAGCGTGCAGGCTGCAGCCTCCTTTCAGGGAGTTGTAGAGTGTAAGAAGATCCCCCCCTTGAGCCTCCTTTTCTCCATGTTGAGCCCTCCCCCCGCTCCCTCTGCTGCCCCTTGTGCTCCAGAACCTGCCCCAGCTCAATTCCCTTCTCTGGACACGCTCCAGCACCTCAATCTCTTGCATTAAGGTGCCCAATACTGACCCCACGATTCGAAGTGGGGCCTCAGGGGTGCCCAACACAGGGGGACAGACACTGCCCTGGTCCTGCTGGCCACACTGTTGCTGACACAGGCTAGGATGTCATTGTCCTTCTTGGCCACCTGGGCACACCTGGGCTCATGTTCAGCAGCTCTTGGCCGGCACCCCCAGGTCTTTTTCTGCGGGGCCATTGGAAATTGCACAGAAAGGTCAGTGGAATGCGGGGAGTTTAGTAACAACTCCAGGCAGCCCAATCTGATTTAGGGACTCTGTGGCCGCTTTGGTAACAAGTCAAGGCGGCCCAGTTCCCTTTAAGGGCTCTGTGGCCGCCTGAAGTAACCAGCCCGCAGCGCCGCAGGGGGATGTTGTGAGCCAAGTGCGGGTATAAACTATTTCCTTGGACACCAATTGCCACTCTCCCAGAACGTTTGGGTTTATTCAGTGATCCCTCCTGCCCGGTGGCCGAAGCGCCTTCTGCGCGCCCGCGTTCCTGGCCGTGCTCGCGGGCGCAGCCACGGAGCAACGGCGGCTCCGCGCGGGGCCCCGCGGCCGCCGCTCCCCAGGTTA
>VZTI01005148.1:461985-476019 GCA_013397865.1 Struthidea cinerea
GCGAGGGATTGACCGACCCCCGGCGGTGGACTGACAGACCCCCGGTGAGGGAGTGGCCCCGGGCCTGTGGGTGGGTGGGTACGTTCCTTCCTTACCGTGTGTGGGATCGGGCCTGGAAGGGAGCCAGCCGTGTGGGCAAAGGGGAGCGGCGAGCCGCCTTCCCCTCACATCGCTTCTGAAAAGAAGTCTACGGGGGGAGGACTAAAGGAAATTGCCTTAAGGCGAGGTAGTGGAGATTCAGCTTAGATACGAGAAAATTTTTTTTCACTGTTCAGGTAGTCAGGCGTTGGAACAGGTTGCCCGGGGAGGTGGTGGATACAGAGGGTACGGTCAGGCTCAGTCAATGTCCAGATAATGGATCAGGTTCGCGGGGATGAGGCACATGGAGCCGGGAAGTCGGTCCGTAGTTCAGGTTATAGGATGATGATCTTTACCACAAGAAGTGTTTGATCAGACCGAAAGAAAGCTGTAGTGTATGTTGCACAGAGAGAATGAGGTGTTGCCGAGTAAGTCCTTCTCCATTCCCACTGATTTTTGACTTGGATAGGATTCTATCTTGTTTTCTGTGGTGTAAATGGCATATATGGAGCAAGGAGTCTGGGCAAAAGCATCCAGTTGACAAGGTGCAGTACAGGTAATGTCATAGCAGTAGCAATTCCTGAAATTAAGAAAGGCAGTTAAGTTTACAGAACTTTATTTTCAGAGGTTTATGAGAATGTGGTGAAACTTGTTTTTTCCTTTTGCCTGTATGTGTAAGTAATAAGACATATATCATCTATGCATCTTAAAAGAAATTTCCAGTTAGCAAGAAGTTTAATGGATTACTTTGATATCATTGTTTTGGTTGTGTTTTGCTGAATGTAAGTTTGTAAGGAATTGGTAAGGATTTTTTGCTTCCTCTCCTCCACCCCTAAATTTCACGTGGTCTGTAGGCTGTATAATAGATTTTAGTAACTTTTATTTGTGATTGTCTTGTAGAGGCATAAGACTTACTGAGAACCAGCTGGAGTAATAGGATTCATATTTTCTTTCCTACAGGGCATCATGGCAGCCCATCAGGAGAAAAAACTTGCTGAAGAAAGAAAACACCAAAACATGCAAAATGATACTAAAGTGTCTCAAGGCCAATGGGGAAGAGCATGGTGAGAGAAGCCAATGATCCTAAGCAGTCTTTGTATTTCCAGTTGCTTCATTCTTACGCTTAGAGATGCTGTATTCCTTTAACCTTCCCTTTGTCGATAACAGATTGTTGTCTTACCCTGCCCTGGAAAGCTCATGGATAATTTGCTGTAGCAACAGGTGCTGAAGAAGAGTTCTTCAAGTTTTTTAAGGCAGAGAGTTTGCCAGATGGTTTGGGTTAAAACACACTCCTTGCAAAAAAGAAAAGCAAATCATAAAAATTGGTAAAATTTCTAGTTCCTTCAAGGAAAGAAATATTTCCCAAGATCTGGAAAACAAGCATCCCGGCATCTGTGGCATTCCCAGCTGACAAGTCCTGCTGTAGCAAGATTTAGGACTCATATCCCAGTTCTCAAAGAGCTGAGTAGTTATTAGTAGGGCATTGCACTGCAGCTGGGAACAGCAAAAGTGGCCAAGCAAGTTTAATTTATGGCTGTCCAAGGTCTGTCTTTTGCAAGTGTCCAAGCTTTGCATAATGTTCTTGGGATTTCACTATCACTTCCAACTGAATACTCTACCAGTTAGAGCCATGATTGCCATCAAAATACGTGAAGTCTGTAATAATAATCTGATTATTGGAGGGGAGGTTTTATCTAATCTCTTGCTCTGACCAATTAGCGTAGTTTTAGAGCAGTTTGTGGTAAAGTATGTTCTGTGCTGATTTTTTTATGGCCGTTTGATCCCCAGACATGTGTGTGCCCTGAACACATTTTCAGTTTCCATCCAGTTAGTCTAGAAGGTCCACTGAAAAAATTGTTTGATGTATCTCATCTATCTGAAACCTGGGCAAACAAAATGCTCTGTTTTGGATTACAGGGAGGTGGACTGGTTTTCCTTGGCAAGCATCATTTTCCTGCTCATGTTTGCACCACTGATCGTGTATTACTTCATCATGTCCTGTGACCAGTACCAGTGCTCTCTGACTGATCCACTCCTGGACTTGCTGACGGGGAATAAACATCTGTCTGACATCTGGAACAGGACTCCCACACTGACCTACAGGGCTGCTGGCATCTATTCCCTTTGGGTCGCTTTCCAGGTACATTATTGAGTGTCTGGTTTCTCACACAGCTGTTGGATGAATCCTTTTGCACAAAGGATAGTGGAATGTTGAACTGGCATTTACTCTTTGGTGTTTCACACTTTCCAAGGCTTTTTGGACTCCAAATGAAGCTTATGTACTTGGAAAATAAGCATGTAGGGAATATACACAAGTATCATACCCTTGTGTGACATATTCCTAATGAGGTTTTTAAGATACTATATAACAACAGTATCCATTTGTTTTAAATTAATGCACAAGAAATAGATCACAATAAAAGGACGAGGACCTGAATCTAGTTACCAACTGTCCTGCCTCCCCACCAAAAAAGGATGACAGCCTTACATGAAATACATCTTTAGAGCTGTATAATAGCTTAGATGTATTACTAGTCTAAAATCACAACAGCTAAATATTGCCTTGTCTGCTTACACAATACTTAATAGAAATGTTATATTTGGTATCTGTATGTAAGGGATAGTGTTTTGAGGGGTTTTGTCTTGTCTGTATTTACTGTGAATACATTCTGTCTCTTCTAGGTAGTTTTGTACGTGTCCATTCCTGACTTCTGCCATAAATTTCTTCCTGGATATGTGGGAGGTGTACAAGAAGGTGCTGTCACCCCTGCTGGTAAGGTCTTCCTTGGAATACATGGACACCATGTAATCTTCTGAAATTATAGTATTTCTGTACTTAGAGTCTTTAAGAACCCATGTGTAGCCAGCGGAAATGTGGACATAAGTGCTCTCACCTTCCTCACGTGTTCAGTTCAAACAAAAATAGAAAGCAATCTATGTCATCTTTTAGAATGAGTTATAGCATTTCTATCTCTTATCATTAGTATAACTGTTGATCTGGTAGGCACCACACCAGCAGTGCAAAAGTACTGGTTGATAATTTTGGCACTTAAAATTGTCAGTGGACTATTGCTGGTATTTGACAAGATAGTTTTACCTGCTCAAGCTCCATTAACCCAAGCGACTTGAACAAAATGTGTGATGTCAACTGTTAGAAAGGGTGGCTTGTTACTCTAGTCAGTTTTGGGGGAAAGTCTAGATTCAGTTTTGTGAGGAGACAAACTCAGCCTAACAAAGCCTAACGGGTACAGCAGAGTCTAATGGAACATTTAGAAAAGTGCTTTAAGGATTTAATTGGGAGGATGAGGAGAGAGAAGTCATTTCATGAGCACTTGATTGAGCTTCTGTGTATCCTGTGTGTACCCATATTAATAAAAAGCTGTAGTAATGCAGGGTCAGAAACACTCGATTTTTTTCTTCATATTTTAGGTGTCGTGAATAAATATGAAATCAATGGGCTTCAGGCCTGGATCATTACCCATGTGCTCTGGTTTGCAAATGCTTCTTGCTTCCACTTCTTCTCACCTACTATCATTTTTGACAACTGGATTCCTCTTCTGTGGTGTGCCAATATCTTGGGATACACAGTGTCCACGTTTGCAATGATTAAAGGCTACTTTTTCCCTACCAATGCTAAAGACTGGTATGTGAATTTTAGTAATGAGAGAATACTAGGTAATCAGAGATTAAAATTGTTAAATAAAAACCAGGTGTATAAATTGAATGACAGAATATGTTTCACTGGCACAGAGAGCTGAGCCAGTGTATGACAGTGGTTCTTTGCTTCACTAGCACCATCCCCTGTGTTTCATGCTGCACGCCATGGGACTGGCAGCCTCAGTGTCACAGATACACCCATCCTAGAAATAGTTATACTTAAACTGTTCAGAAGTGTTACCAAGAGTAAACTCGGGCACTTCTGGAACTCTACAACTTATGTCTATTAATGTGATACTTCAGTTGGGTCAGTTTGTGTTACCTTGCACAATGTTACATGGTTTTATGATTTTTGTTATCGCTACACCAAATTAATCTGAATTGTGTAGTCAGAGTAGTAATTACCTGTATTTGTATATAACTGTACATTTCTAATTTTTTTATGTTTTACAGCAAATTCACTGGAAACTTCTTTTACGACTACATGATGGGGATTGAATTTAACCCTCGAATAGGGAAGTGGTTTGATTTCAAGCTGTTCTTCAATGGGCGCCCTGGGATTGTGGCCTGGACTCTGATCAACCTTTCCTTTGCTGCCAAACAACAGGAGCTGTATGGCAAAGTGACAAACTCCATGATCCTTGTCAATGTCCTTCAGGTAAATTCCAAGGAGGAAATTAAGAAACCAGTTAGGAAATAAACTAATTTTAAAGTAGGAAAAGAAGTCCTTCCATGAAAATGAAAGTGAAGTGTTTTTTCCTGGCCTGAAACAAGCTCATTCAGTGATGGTGTGCTGGGTCTTCTGTGGATTTATTCCCTGATCTGTGTAAATGGAAGCCTGCTCAATAGGAGCTCTATCGCCTGTCTTTGTAACCCTGTGACTCTAAGCTGAAGAGAGGTTGGGGTGATCAATTGTGAGTTCACTTCCCAAGTGTTTGTCCTTGAGTTGTACACTTGCCTTAGTCATCCTACTGTTGCTTTATCTGTGTAGATAGATAGATAGATATTGTGTATCCAGATAGATTGTATTTATGTGATAGTTCTTCCTAACTGTGTTCAGAAATGTCTGGTTTTGAAGTGCTGACATAAAAACACCAATGAATTTTGAGATCACATCACAAGGTAGCACAGACATTAAGCTGATGCTATTAAACAGGGTAACTGGTGACAGTGCTCTGTTATTAATGTGAAATTATTCTGTTGCAGGGTATTTATGTTCTGGACTTCTTTTGGAATGAAGCCTGGTACTTGAAAACCATTGATATCTGCCATGATCATTTTGGATGGTATTTGGGCTGGGGAGACTGTGTTTGGTTGCCTTACCTCTATACTTTGCAGGTAAAAATGTGTACACTGTGTATTTGGGCTAATAGGAATGAAACTTTGCAGAAACATTCTTCCCAGCAGTTTAATTTGCACCTTAAATGTTTCTAGGCAGTTTGACTGTTGAGAAATCATTGCAACATTCTTTGTAACAATTCACGTGTAGGAAGGCTTCCTGTCCGTGCATGGATTTGACATCTTTTCCTCTCCTGCCCTTCTTTTGTGCCTCTTTCTGCCACTGTCTATTGTGTCTGTATACTTTTCTAAATCCTTTCAGTTTCTTTTTATTCTAAATCCTTGCAGTTTCCTTTTTTTTTACTCCTTCTTGTTGAGGGTCTTTTGGTTAGTGGTGGTTTGTTTGGGTTTTGTTCCTTGCTTTTTCCTTCTGTTCAGTTTGCATCTTTGCAACATCTGTCTTCTTGTTTCACAAAGAAGTTCAATTTTGGAGAGAGAAAGAGAGAAGGAAACTGTTGGATGCAGAGTTTTCTGAAAGTTTTCTGCAGTTTTACTATTGCAGTAGATTTTTCTACTCTTTCTTCTGCTCTGTTGTGGGCCACTGTAGTCAAGGAATTGGTCTGGCATGCTGAGCCTCTGTTGGAAGTAAACGTCTGATTGTTTTTGTGCTCCCCAGGGTCTGTATTTGGTTTACCACCCTGTCCAGCTGTGCACAGCCCATGCCGCAGGGGTCTTGATGTTGGGCTTGCTGGGCTATTTCATCTTCAGAATGACCAACCACCAGAAGGACCTCTTCCGTCGTACCAATGGCAACTGCAGGATCTGGGGGAAGAAACCGGAGTACATCGAGTGCTCCTATGTGTCCGTGGATGGGACCAAGTACTACAGCAAGCTGATGACCTCCGGGTTTTGGGGCTGGGCACGTCATTTCAACTACACGGGAGACCTGATGGGCTCGCTGGCCTATTGCCTGGCTTGTGGCTTTGAGCACATCCTGCCTTACTTCTACATCGTTTACATGACCATTCTGCTCACCCACCGCTGCATTAGGGACGAGCACCGTTGTTGCAGCAAATATGGGAAGGACTGGAAGCGCTACACTGCTGCAGTGCCCTACCGGCTCCTACCCGGAATATTTTAAGGCTAACGCAGGATCCAGGGGAAAGAAAAAAGAAGAAACATGCAGGCATGCCGTGTTTAAAGTAACTGAAGTGGGGCGCTGAAATGCCCCATTTTTTTAGAAGACTCTTCTAATTGGAATACCCCCTGAATCTCCCCATTTCCAAATTAACTTGGAGCTGAAGAAAAGTTGTGTGTGTTGAGACTCCTGAGAAATCCCAAAGCTGGCAGGTGGCCTTACCTTTGATTGTAGTAGGGTCCTGGAAGCAGTTTGCAGTGGCTCAGTGTGGATGCTGAAAAGCTTTCAGCATAGAAATTTTCCAGCTTTCTGCAGCATTCTGTGAGAATCCTGATTTTCTCACGAAAGCTGTGAAAAACAGTGTTATGGTTTTGTAAACAAATTCTCTCTATCTGCACCTGTAAGTTGTTATGTAGCTTTGTTATGATACTGACTGGAAAAATATTTTGAAATGGGTGTTGCAGGTTTCAGCCAACCAGCCTGGGAGGTGGATTGTTAAAGGTCCAATGACCTTATGTCATCTAGGCAACTAGGGTATATAAACGGGTCTGTGTAATAATAAAGGCCCTTGCTATTCCATTTGCTTCCTGGACTTGAACTTGGATCGTGTCGTGATTTCTCTCCGGCCGTGGTACAACAGCGACGGCTCAGGAGAGGAGGAAAAGAGTTCTGTCATCTCTTTAGGAAAGAAGTTGTCTGATGCAGTTGTGACCATCAGAACCTACAATCGGGAACAACGACAAAGGAGGTTTGATTGTTGGGTGCTTGTCAAGAGATGAACAATGGAAATGCTGAACTGCAGAACCTGGTCTGAAATGATTGTTATAATCTAAAACACAAGTGAAAACTGTTATAAATTAGTGACATTTTCAGCACCTGACTATATGGAACATGACCAACTGAGTATTATTTTGATACTGAAACCAGACTTTGTGAAGCTACTGAGCTGTGCTGGTTGGGCTGCAGTAGAGTTAATTGGTTTTTTTCCTAGTAGCTGCTATGGGCGTAGTTTTGGATTTGAGCTGAGACAGTGTTGATAACACAGGGATGTTTTCACTATTGCTGAGCCGTGTTTACACAGCATCAGGGCCTTTTGTGCATCTCACCCCACCCACCAGCGAGTGGGCTGAGGGTGCACAAGGAGTTGGGAGGGGACACAGGCAGGACAGCTGACCCCAACTGACCCCAGGAATATCCCATTCATATGGCATCATGCTCAGCACATAAAGCTGGAGGAAGAAGGGAGTGGGGGATGTCAGGAGTGATGGTGTTTGTTATTCCAAGACACCATTACATGGGATGGAGCCCTGCTTTCCTGGAGATGGCTGAACATCTGCCTGCAGGTGGCAAGTGGGGAATAGATTCTTATTTTGCTTTGTTTGTGTGCAGTTTTTCCCTTTAGCTATTAAATGAATGTGTTTATGTCAACCTGTGAGTTTTCTCGCTTTCCTGATTCCCTCCCCCATCCCACTGTGGGGGAGTGAGCGAGCAGCTGTGTGGGGCTAAGTTGCCAGCTGGGGTTAAACCATGACAGTCCTTTTTGGTGCCTAACATGGAGCTCGAAGGGTTTGAGATAACAGCAGCTTTGACTGGAATGTGCAGGATTGGATTTATAGCTGTTGGTGCTGTTGAGTCGTCAGGCTCCTGTGCTTACCATGGGGCTCACTCTCTGTATACTGTGGGGCTCGTTAGGGGCTTCATTTTGATTCTGCTGCTGGCTGTAGTGCTTCTCCTCTTCCTGGGCTGTGCCTGGGGACACTTTGATGACAGTCCTGGTGACACACCTGGGCTGGCAGGTGGCCAGGGCATCGCTGCTGTTTCTGTGCTGCTGGAACTCCAGTGTGAGCTTGAGTCGAGGGAACTGTGACCTGTGGATGAGCCCACACGGGAGCAAAACACCCCCAGGCATCAGTGGCTGGGAATAAGCCCATGGCAGAGCAGGAACCTCTCAGAGCATCTGTGGCTGTGGTTACGTCCGTGCCCAGGAAGGGATTGTGGCCCAAGGATAAACCTGAAGCCTCTGTGGCTGTGGATAAGGCCACGCTCAGCAGGTACCCCTTGAAACATCAGTGCCTGTGCATGGGGTTGTGCTGGAGCACCTCAGAGCCATGGCTGTGGATGGCTGAGCAGTTACAGCCTTGGAGGGACGGCGGCTGTGGGTGAGGCCCTGGCAGAGCAGGGGCCCTGGCAGAGCAGTTACAGCCTTGGAGGGACGGCAGCTGTGGGTAAGGCCACATCCACTTCTTTAAAAAACTTCATTCCCTATTGTTTGTATAAAATCATGTTTGTAAAAATTTAAGATATAAATTCTTTATTTCAGGACAAATAAAAAAATACTGCTAATTTTCCTTCAGCCATTTCTTTTCTTGTTACATGGTTATCTTTCAGAGTGACTAAACGATATAAAAGGAGCTCTTCAAAAAGTCTGATTTCAAGAGCTCCTTGGAATTCCATTTTCCAAGGTGAAACAAATAAAAAGAAAGAGGGATCATGGTATGAACTATGCAGCTTGTAACAAGCTTGGTAGTTATGTTCACACTAAAACACTTTTTTAAAAATTATTGCACATAAATATACTGTTAGTTTTTAGAGTAAGTAGAGAAGCGTGTAAATTGATGTTTCATAGAAGCAGCTGAATGCACTGATCTTCACGGCAGGTTTGGATGGGTTGTGTTGGCGAGTGTGTGTTTTGGTTTTGTCGCAGTCATCCTGGAGAGGATGGTCTGGGCTGGAGAAAAAGGGTCTCTGCAAACCTAGAAAACAAATGTGTCTTGTAGCTGGGCTTTGTTTCAGAGCTGGATCTACACACATCCTTTTCTTATGTAGCCTTGGAATTTGCACTGCCCCTTTGCTGTTAATGCCAAGATTACTGAAATATTGCAAGATAATCTGGACTCTTAAATCATGGTAGCCTTGCACAGCACAGCGTGGTCCCTTCTGTTCTCTGAGAAATCTTGGATGTTTTGTGGAAGAAATTGCCCCTTCAAGACCAATAGAAAAACCATTTTATTCTGGAAGCTTCATATTAACATAAGCACTGTGTAAGCACTGCTCCAAGCAGTGTCGCACTTATGTCACCCTTGAAAACTGGAATGTGAAGGACCATCAGCTTGCTCATCTTCATGCCTGGATCACTTTGTTGTATGCATGGCAGTGGTGTTAAATTTGTTTCTTCCAGAATTTAAAAAAAAAAAAAAAAAACACCAACCAAAAAACAAACCGTTTTGGAGGATTGTTGGGGGTGTGTATTGGATTTTGTCCTGATGTTTCCCATTTATTGATACTCTGTGGTCAATATCACCTATCAAGTTTGAAGATCACCTATCAAATCCCTGTAGTATGCTGGGAATTTCAAATCTAGAAGAGTCAATATTTGCAAAATGGTATTTATTTAATGTGGGTTAAATAAAATATAATGGGAAAACACAGCAAAAGCTTCCAGTAATTACTTGGAGCAGTAACCAAGTCGTTTGGTTGGATTACTGTAGGAAGAAAAGTTACAAATGCTCACTTGAAGAGGGCACAAGAGGCTGAGCAACTTCCAGACTGCCTTAGATCTACCTAAGGAAAAAAAAATCCATGGCAGTGTTGTAGTGTATAACCTTTATGGATTGTCAGAATTCCATTTACAGATGGAATGGAGTGGGAAGAGGGGAACTTGCAATACCTCTGGGAAGGGAGGACACCTTCACACCTGGAAACCTCTGTCACAAATGGCATTTCTGAGATCAGGGCTCCATCTCTGCAGCATAAGGGTGATTGTAAAGGAATGGGATTGCTCGGTTCCAGTTTTACTCTGACAGTGTCAATGACAGCAGGAGAATGTGCTGTTGCTTCGTGGTGGCAGCCAAACTATTTCCTGCTCTTAATTACCAGTCTTAAGGTTCTGATCATGTGTTAACCTAGAGCTGCACTGCCTAAATTGGTTCTGTTCAATAATGCAGTCTCTTCACTCAAGGTTAGAAGTGATGTGCAGTTGAAGATAAAACTGTAACAGCATATTTTTTCTAATTTTTTTCATACAGGATAAAAAAAAAGTCTAAATGTGTGTATCAAATCAAAAGATTGCTTTACTTTTAGATGATGCATACAGATCTATTTTATGGCTACTGGACAGGTAATGAAACTATTTTTATAAATTATGCTATCCAAACTTTAAGAATATATTTTCCATTAAAAATGTAAAAAATTTTTGCAGTCCAAGGTAATGTAAAATACGTGTTTTATCATCTTCCTGTAGTCTAAATCAAAACAACAAAAACTATCGAAGAAGTATATGTTGCAACAGCTACATCTCTATAAAGTAATATGGAAAGATTGGACAATCATTACAAGAGTAAACCAATGGAAAGGTCTTCTGAGTAGAGGAAGTGAAAACAGGAAAGAGATGAGTTCCAAAGGGAAAAATAAAAAAGAGAGAAAAAGTTGCCAATGTTTTTGCAAAAATAAAAAATTACAAATCTGTGTGGTTACATCTTGTAGCTAGAGGATATTGAGAATTGTATATTTTAAAATTCAAATCTGGACAAAGATGGTGTATAATCCAGGTTATGAACTAATAAGAGTTGTAAGAGTTATGAGGCATAGTCACGATAAAAGTCGTGAGAATGAGCTTAAAGAAACTTTCTGTGCACTGTAAGAGTTAGAGGAGAGATGATGTATTCATAGCTGGCATAGAGCAGTCAAGTTCTGAAGCCTTTCTTGTTTAAGCAGGATATAGAAAAGAGGAGGCCTCCAGTAAGGCACTCCCAGAAGCCAGAGGCGGAGCAGCGATTGTCCTGGAGCCACCAGTTCCCTGACCAAGGTTCCAAGAATGACGTGGCGGTACCATAGGAGAAGGCTTTTGGTGCGGTGCTGGACGACAAGATCCTCAGGCAGCAAAGGCAGATGTTACCATCTGCAGGGGACTTAGAGCCATCAGCAATGGAGAAGCAGGCTGAGGATGAATTCCACACTTGGGATACTCCTGGCAGAAGACTTCATCATACCCAGTACCTCTGTGAGAGCTGCAGTACTGGAGACGGAGGAAGCCCTTTGGACAGGACTCTCTGCTTCCTGAGAGCTGCGGCTCTCAAAAGAAGCAGCTCATGGGTGAGGACATAGGCCATGAAAAGCCTGAAAGCAAAGATGGGAGCCCAGCTGCCAGCATTATGGCAATAGAACAAGGATGTGTGCCAGGGGCATCCTGGAGGAAAATGCATCTGTGCCATAGGAGAAGAGCCTTGGTGTGGTGCTGGACAAGATCTCCAGCAGCAAAGGCAGTTGTTGCCAGGTCCAGCACACTTTCTGGAGCAGGCTGTGGAGGAGCAGGATGAGGAAGATCCCCACACTTGGGCTACTTGTGGCAAGAGTCTCCATGACTCCCAGTGCCTCCATGAGAGCTGCAGGACCGGAGACGGAGGAAGCCCTTTGGACAGGACTCGCTGCTCCCTCAGAGCTGCAGCTTTCAGCAGAACCATCTCATTGCTGAGGATGCACCTGGCCAGGGAGAGCCTTGCAGATGAATGGAGGCCAGCTCATTGCAGTAAGGGAATCTCTGTCAGAAGTTTCCCCTCAGCAATCTTCCTGGATGTGCCAGTTCCCAGTCCACGACTCGCAGGACGCTGCCAGAGGAGAAGGCCTTTGGTGCTGGAGAAGATCCTTGTGCAGCAAAGGCAGGTGTTTGCAGCTGCAGGGAATTCCCTGAAATCAGCAGTGGAGGAGCAGGATGAGGAAGATCTCCACGCTTGGGATACTTCTGGCCAGAGCCTCCATCCCTGCCAGAGCCTTGGTGAGAGCTGCCGGAGCGCAGACGGAGGAAGGCCTTTGGACAGGTGCAAGGTATGAATGAGGCACGGTCTCCAGTCGTGGTGTAAGCGGAAACATTTCTTCCAAGCATCTCTAGCTTTTATCACGTTTTCACTCTCAGGTTCGACTAGCGTGAGCCTGGACAGCCAATAGTCTAAATGTTCAGATGTCTGCTAGCCAATACTAGACATGAACAAGTCTCTCATAGCAACATCAGGCTTTTTTCCCTAAGCCAAGTGCTGGTAGAACAATTTCTTCTGCAAAACACCTGTGCTTCTGCTACTTGTTCCATTTTAGAGAGCTTCCTCTGTCTCCCCTGCCTGGGTTGAATAGTCCTTTCCCTTCTACCTAGAAGCTCTAGCTTCTCTTCTTACAAGTTTTCTTTGTTTTCTTTGCCCACAGACAGGAGTCTCTGCTCCCCCAGAGCCACAGCGATCTGCAGAAGCTGCGCATGGCTGAGGATGCAGGAAAGGCCTGGAAGTAAAAAGCAGAGGCCTGCTCTTGTTGAGCTTTTGATGGGATACCCTTCCTTCTCAGACGAGAGTGAGAGAGCAGAGGAGGCTGCTGTTCTGCTAAGTTCTTTATTTCATAGTCTCATAGCTTCTTGAAGGCAGAGTTTGAAGGGGTTACATGATAAGGCCAAGCAGCAACAGCAGGAACCGCAGGCAAACAGCAGGCAGAAAACAGCTTCTTCTTCTAATTCTAGTTTCTAATTCTTTCTTCCAGAAGTGTAGAGTAGATTTGTTAATTGACCAATAAGATTAACACACGATTCTAGTTTTTCTTTTCTTAACCTATCCTGGTCTAATTCTAACAGTCGTAAATCTTACACAAGTATTACATAGGTATTACACAGATTTTTATATAGTTTCTATCAGCTCTTAGTGTTTATGTGAACACTCTACCTAAAAAATGTGAACAACATAGTTCTAACTATTTTGTCTAACGTAAAGAAATTCTGTGAAAAGGTAACACTGCTGCAAGAAAAACTGTGTTTAAGTTCTCTGCTACAGCTTTTCAATGTTTAAAGCACTTAGCATATATTTCTACTAAAATTTAAATATCTGTATTTCTATTTCACTTTGGTATGACTTCATGTATCTCAGCTTATCCAAAGGTTTTAATTCAACCCCTTTGCTTTGGCGTTCCTATGGGCCTGAGTCCAGAGGAGCTTTCACTCCAACATGCCCTCTCCAAGAAGATTTTCCCAGAGGCAAGTGTCCCAGTAGCAAGAGTCTTGGAGTCACTAATTGTCAGCCCACGGCTCCCATGGCGCTGTGGCTGTTCCAGCCCGGAACACTCTGTGCTTTGTAGTGGACATGATCCACATGAAACCAAGGAGGTTCCTCCGTCTTCAGGAAGCTCCCCTGAGATGGCTTCTGACTTCCAGGAAAGTGTTTTCGGATAGTGGTCAGATCTTCTTAGGAACATGGGTGTTAAATAAATTAGGATTTTCCCAGAGAACTCTCCGAGTGTTCCCACTGTTCTGGATTGGACTGGGATTCCTTTCTGCCCAGGAACTGGCACAGCACTGGGTTTGGATGCAGGATGGGAATGCTGTGGATCACAGGTGGATAGTTTGGTTGTTGCTAAGCAGGGCTTGACCTCCTCAAGGACTCTGCAGGGTCCTAGAAGCCACTCCATGTCCCACACTCTGCCACAGAGGAGGTGACAAAGAGCCTGGAGGGATCATGTCCAGGGCAGCCGATCCAGACTGGACAGAGGGATATTCCAGAGTGCAGCATGTCCTGCTGAGTCTAACAACTGGGGAAGCTGGTCAGGAGAGGCTGATCCCTGGTGGGATTGACTGGGCATCAGGCAAAGGCTGCTGAGCACTTGTGGTGGGGATCACTGCTCTGACCTGGGCTTTGGTCCTCTGGCTCATTTCTCCCCTTCTTGTTCTTCTTCCTCCTCCTTCTTGTTTCTCTTCACCTTCCTGGTTTTCTTCTCCTTCTTCTCCTTCCAGATCTTACTCTCAGTCTTTCTTGTTATTCTTCTCTTTTTTCTAATTTTTTCCTTTACTGTTTTTATTGCTCTTTTTCACTTTCTTTATCTTTCTTTTTGATTTTTAAAAATTTTTTTCCTTTTCTTTTTTT
>VZTI01005150.1:0-18657 GCA_013397865.1 Struthidea cinerea
GGGCAAAAATTACGGTAATAGTTTGAGGGTCTGGTTGGGGTCTGGTGCAAAGCTTTTTACTTCCATCTGCTTCAAAGGGCTCCTGGTCAAGCTTCCAGTTTTCAACATTAGACAGAGATAATATCAACTGTTAAAGCCTTAAATGTTACATTTATTTATTTCGAAGGGCTGGGCAATATACGGAGAACACAGCATATGTATAACACATTTGGTCTGTCCGACTTTTAAAACAAATTTCAGCCCTTTTCAACCTAACACCATATGATTTCTCAGGTTTCTGCTACCTTGCTTGCTATGAAGTCATAATGTAAATTAAAGCCACAGTTCTGCAGCTGTTTATTTAATTGAGTAATCTCAGTGACTTTCACCAGGTTCACACACATCTATTTATAAAACATTCCCATTTCAACAATAAAGTGACTTGACCTCCTGTGAACAGAAATGTGCTGAATTAGCTATAAAATATTAATCCCTTTTTATGTGTATTTTCTGTTCCACACTCTCAGAGCACTGATCATGGCGAAAACAGAAAGACCACTGAGTTACTTCAGAACTCTTCCTCTACATCTCTTACAGATCTGGGCAGACCAGACTGAGGTTCTCTGATCAGCCTTTTCTAGGCTCTATAAGCCAGGCTGGGTGAACCTTATTTGGCTGTGCCTAGAAAGGACACACTCTCTAGTTCAGACCTAAGGAGGAATGAGACCTGCTGATTTCAGGGTGACTCCTCACTGTAGGAACAGCTCACAGGGAAACACAAAGAAGAGGGGGGACTTGGGGAGCAATTCAGAACAGGCAAGTGCTAAGCAGGACACATGAAAGGGGAGTTTGCTCTGCAGAGTGTTGCAGAGGAAAAACAAAAACTTAGCAGTTTGCAAAGGCAAGGGCAAAATGCAAAAATGCCTTAACAGCAGCTGCTGAGCCCTGTTGTTTAATATTTCTGAAAATTAAATATGTTGTTTAATATTCCTAAAGTGGGTACAGGCTGACCCATATGGTGTTAGATATCCAGGTACCTACAAGTTACCTAACAAGGGATGTATAAATAATAAACTCTGCAAGTAAACTTTCTAACTGCAGAAACACTGGTCACACTGCTGGTCACTGACCTGGCCGCAGCCAATACACTGCACATGGCTCGTTAGGATACCAATTAGAAGAGATGACTCCCTGAGAAAGCAAGGTCCATCCTTTCCTGTCCCCACAACTTCCACCACCCTCTATTTTGTTGTCTCTGCTTAGGGAAACCCATATACAGACTGAATCCAACAGCAACAAATGCAGACAAAGAACTTGTTACTATCAGAGGCAGATGAGCCAAGATTGTCACAGCTTGACCATATATGTTGTTTGAAGCATGGAAAAGATTAAACAGAAATGTGTCAACAGAAAGAGGGAGTTTGGAGCAAAAATCAGTGAGAAATAGCTTTGGAGAGACTCTTTGGAGGTTGTTACAAAAGTAAGGCCCTATGGAATTACAGGACTAGTCTCACATAGTTTGACAGACATCTGACATCTTTGAAATAAAGATAGCTGAAGGGGGGGTACTGAGAAAGGCCAACAAAATGTGTTCAACTGTCAAACCTCAGTGCTGGCATTGAAAATATCCAATTCATTTTCCAGAGTTATTGTGCAGCCTCCCTCTGGCTCTGATCCCATGAGCCAGACACAGCCAGTCCACCCAAGCCAGGTCTCAGACACAACTGGCAGCTCCCTGGGAGCTCTCTGGGTTCACCACTTCAGATAAGGAGCCAAAGAGCTCAATGGCACAGTGCCTACCCCCAGCCTTGCACGAGAGAAATCTCCTGTGCCACAAAAGTCTCCTGACTTGGTACCTGCCCCCAAATTCTTTCCCCTGATGCCTGTGGTTACACCTGTATGAGAAAGAATAGGGCAAATCTGAGTGAGGCATCCCTGGGGCTGAGACAACTGATAGCAACATGACACAGCTGCTCAGCAATGATCCAGCTGCTGGAAGCAACAAGGAGCAGAACTGATGGCATCTGGCTGGGACTGCAGAAGGGTGTTGGGAACAGTGATCCTACAGCCAGGAGTCCTGGGGAAAACAGAACTCCATTTGCCAAAAATGCCGAGCAATGGTCACCCCTGCAAGTGGCCAATGGCTTGTTGGAGGGGGGCTCCTGTAATGCCAATATAGCAACACACTGATACCATTAATGTCCATTCTACCAGCTCTCCTCTGACCCCTGCCATGAGAAACAGACAGGTAAGGAACAAGGAAAGGTTATTTTTGCAATAAGGAGAACTTGCAAAAGGTTTATTCTAAAAATAAAGTAGAGGAGATAAGATCTGTAACGGTGAGGTTTGAGCCTTCAAAGGTGAGAAAGAAGTGAGGAAGCCAGTGCTGGAGTTGTAAATGGGGCAGCAGAAGAGACAGAAGAGACTGAAGACAAATCTGTCATTTATTTTGGGGGTGTGTTAGAGCCCAGACTCTACTTTTAGAGTGAAAACATTGTCTGAATTTAGAACGGTTAAGTAGGACATGACACAGGTACACAGGGTGCTGAACCATGCCCCCTCTAGAAGCCAATAGGACTTTTCCTTTTAGGCCCATTTTAAGAAGTGGAAATGTGTAGAGAATCCACTTGTAGGGGTCTCTAAATCTGACCCAAGATCTCCAGCAAGCTCTGCAGACTGTAAAGGTATCTTCTATAAGAAAAGCAAATAACCCACTCTTGTATCTCAGTGTTAACCCTGAGCAACGCCAGCTGAGAAAGGAAGAGAGGATGCAGATCCCAGCAGAAGTGGAAATAAAACCAGCACAGGCTAAAATGCAGAACCTGCAGCTGAGGATAATGCAGCGGCTACGGGTTGCAGCTTGGAAAGGCAGGGGGGTCAAGCTGGGGAAAAGAAGTTGCATGTGTTATTTTTATGGAAAAGGAGAGGTTTTAGGTAGGATGCTGTTGAAACAGAAGCTGTTCACAGGGGAGGTTATTGGTCTGGTTTTTGTTTCCCACTGTAAGGGAGTGGACAGCTGAGACCTGTGCAGGCTGTTCAGCATTCAGGAAGTGCTCTTCCCACCCTGATTCATACATACCCCCTGGTAACACTTACTGATGCCTGACTCCAAAAGCCTTCGTGAACTTCAGTGAGGCTGTGGGTGGAGATTTCTCCATATGGGGTGCAAAAATCTTTAGAGGCCAAATTCTGTCCTTGACAGTTAACTTCTGTACAGCCCCAGTACCTTGATGAAAGCACTGTCACAGTGAACAGACACTCCCAGCCCCAGATCATCAGGTCTCATTACTTTATATAGCACCCTCAGTGTCCATGGACAGAAAGGATGCTGAGTACCAGCAGAACCAAATCTTCCCAAAATAAGGAAAAGAGAATATTGTAGTTAAGGTAACAACAAAGCAAATAAACACAGAAGGGGGAAAAAAAAAGACAGCTAATACTTAACTCAAAAAAAAAAAAGACTTGAACAATGGTTTTGGAATAGTAGTTTTCAAACTTCAGCAATGTGATTTCTCATCAATCTTACTAGTTTACTAGTTTTACAAGAGTGTGTTTTGGGATATTTTAGACATAGTTAACTATTCTTATATTTAATTGCAAAAAGAAATAACTACATTTTTACTTACCTTCTCAGCTTGGCTGTCAGAGAAAAGGATGAAAATACACAACATGTTTTAAACCTTTTTCAGCTCCTAAACAACAGAAATACATTGCAGTATTACTGATAACACTGATCATGTATATGACTAGAAAACTCTGGATCTGACTCTGCAACTTTTAACTCAGATAAGGAGATTCTGTTCCAACAATCCTTTGGAAGTTACCGGGATTGCTGGGTTATTAAGGACAATGTGTATCAATTACAAATTGTAGAAGTAAGGCTGTTCTCTCAGTGTGTTTGACACTCAATTTACATGGGCAATTGCCGACAACCCACAATCATTATCATTGCCTGTATTATTCTAGTAAATAGTATCAAAGAACATGTTTACAGAAAAAAGGCACTCCTATTATATTTGATTAGCTAAAGCAGACACCAAATCTGATTTCTGTTCTCCAGCTGACATTTTTACACAGATACTGTCTGTGTCCAGTTCAGCGTGAGACTTAGTTGATATAACAAACCCCATTAACTGGAATAAACCTGCCACCTGATAGCCTGATAGTGAAAACTTGTTGGAAACTGCCTTTAACTCCACGTTTTCCATTGCTTCTGGGATAGCTAGGTGGACCCCCTGCCCGCGCCTGCTGATGTTCCCGGGCTCGCTGCCTCAACCAGTGTCCGCAGGGTCCCGGGACAAGCGGCCCAAAGGTGGCTGGATGCCCCTTTCCCTGCCGGGGCTGGGAGGGCGGGGGGCCGGCCGTCGCCCCTCGGAGCCCAAGCTAGAGGTGCTACTCACCATGACAGCGAACACGAAGGCGACGATGTTGATGGGATAGGCGGGACAGAAGCAGGAGAGGATGCTGAGGAGCAGGTAGTTCTTGGGCCGCGGCTGCGGCGGCCCGTCGGGCAACTCATCTTCGATGTTGGTCTCGGGGCTGTTCTCCAGAGCCCGCTTGATGTCGGCGCCAGCGGGGAGCGCGGACATGGGGCTGCGGTGCGGCGGGCGGGCGGCGCGGAAAGCCCAGCGCTCCGGGCAGGCGGGACCGAGCGNTCATGGGAAGCGATGGGAAGAACACCAAGCCCGACGACGCCCGCCGATGTTCCCAGCGCGGAGTCACAGCGCTGCCCCTGCCCGGCCCTGGGAGCGCCCCGCGAGTATTTTCATTTTCACAAAAACTGCGGCTGGTCCGGCCTTTTCGGAACTTTTTCAGCGCTTGCAGTTAAACGACTTAAGCCGAGTTTGCATAACCCCCGGGAGAACTGCGCTGCGCTCTTAAACTCGCATTTCGAAGTGTCTGAGCTGCTTCAGCAAGGAGGGTAAAGCCCGCAAAGACATTTCCTCGCATCTGGACTGAATTTGCCATCTCCTAACCCAAACATCTTGCTAAACTTAGCGAAAGCATTGAAGAGCAGCAGAAGGTAACGAACTTAAAGCATTATGGTCAATTTTTTAGCAAATGATTCAGTCCTTACTGAACATGACATCTGTAAGGTGAAATCCACTTTGGAGGATGCACGAAAGGGAGCATGGAAAGGAATATTATGTCCAAAACTTAACATATGGGCAAAAACCCCCAAACAACCACAAAACAAGTAAATAAAGATCTGCTTCCATCATGGTTTTCAAGTTGGTGAGGAAAAATATGGCAGCCTACACTCAGAAAGGAACAGGCTGATTCTTCTATGTGGTATTAGAAAAACCTTCACACCTGTGTCAGCAAAATGAAGACTACTGGTTAGATGAAGGCTGAAGTTGAGATTTTGCTCTCTCTGGCTCTTCCTGAGAGCATTTCATTCATTAAAGTTACAAAAAATAGTAGGGTGTGCTTACAACTTTATGAATGAGACACTTTTATCCCTGGGAGTTTTGCAATAGACTTGAATGGTGCGAAAGTTTCTGTGTTCTGGATGTTATCCTACATGATGTAACACAGTAAATACTTTTATAAGGAATAAAGGTGCGGTATTTTCACTTTCACAGACATTAATCATCTCTCAGCTGCACATATGGAATATGGAGTGAGAATCTGCTGATCTATCAAAATGTCAAAAGAAAAGTTTGTACATCTTTAGTAAAGAGTAAGAAAGACCAAGTTCCTTCTGCTTGCCAGTGTAGCCATTAAATTTCAGGCAGAAGCTCTGTGCAGCTGTAAAATCTCTGATCTGTTTGTTCTCAGGGGACTTCAAACACAGTCACCAGAGAAGCGCAGGAAAAACAGTTCACATCACACCACACAATTAGTGTTGGAGTTGATTTCAGTAGGCGTGGAGTCCATATCCTCTGCATATCAAGGGATGAGCACCTTCCAGGGCCACTCAAGCCTTTAGTCCACAAGCACACATTCGGGAACCATTGTAGTGGCTTAGAGTTTGGGTTTGCCTGCTGGTGGTTAAAACACGGTTAAATAAGAACCTGTCACCAGGCTCGTGGCTGAGAAAATCCAGCTGCTTAGGGCAGTTTGAGCCATTCAAGGTGGACATAAACAAGGACAACAAAAAGCTGTGGCAAATCAACTCTGCAGAGAAGGCAAAGTTGTGTGTGGAGATCAGCCAGGGAAACATGACCCTGGGCTGTGAGGAAAGGATGTAGATTCTTACTGTTTAACATCAGACATTGAGGTTTAGTGCCTTTCTAGGGGACCTCCAAGAGAGTGATTCGGAGACTGGCAGAGTTACCAGTCACATTAACAACCTAAATCTTTCTCTGAGAACAACAAAGTACAGGTAGAATTTGGGCTCTGTTAAGCTGGACCGTGTGAATCCCTTCCCAGGTCTCTCAAAGACACAGACCTAAGAGTAGAACCTGGGGCTTCTTGTGTTTCTAGAAACCATAAAGTTTAATTGTTCAAATGAGGCTGCTAACAGATACTAATGCATTGCAGAGAAAGCAGGAGATAGGAAGTGGTGAGATATTCAGGGCCAATTTGTGCTAATGAGAGCTCATTAAGAGGTTCTTGAGATAAAGGTTCTGTCAGGCGGCAGTTAGTGTGGCTGAATTTAGTGGTTTGTGTAGAAAATGGGTTACAATCCATGAACTATATCCTGTTGGGACAAGTGTGATTAAATTTTAAACAGCGCTGACTTTCAGCCGCTTACCGAGGTGAGGAAAAGGAAGGAGGTCCTCAGCCAATAGTTTGGTTTCATAGGCTGCAGTTAGGGAGGATAGTTACAGTCCCAAGAGCCTTGGAGAGGTTGTAACCTCAGAGGAAAGAACCATTGCATTTAGACGGCTCAGCAGAAAGCTGTGAAAGTGATTTAAGAAAGTGAACTGAGAGTTTTAAAATATAGTTCCATGAACAACCATAAAAATAGCCCTCCAAGGTAATGAGTCAGAGTACCCAATATTGCTGCTTACAGCCTTGCACTTCGTGCTGAAATTTGAAAGAGGATCTGATCACTCTGCACAGAGCAGCGATTTTTCCAGGGATGTGAGTAAGATCATGGAAAAATTGCTTATCATGATGGGCAAAGCAGATGGGCCAGAGACATGACTTTTTCAAAATACTTTCTTTTTAAAGGTCTTCTGATTTCAGATGCTATGGCTTGCCACCAGGATTCCTTGTAAGGTGGAATATGGTCTCTCCACCATATTTTGCTGTATTCCTGGCTGGTGGGACTCTCCTCAAAGGCATGTTCACAGCTCACAGGGGTCCTGGAAAGAAGTTCCAGTGTCTGCACACAAGTCCACGTAAAGACCAAAAATGGTAGTTTAATGCCCAGAGGTTCTTTGGGACTAACATGCGTGTCCACACATGAAACAGTAACAAAGGGCACGTCAGGGTCCAAGCTGAGTTCTACTTATCTGAAAAAAAAGTACTCTCATCATCTTCCAACATTTAGCCATGCTTTTGTCCTTCCTGAGAGAACAGTGAACCTCTCCCTACCTTCTAAGGGAAGAAAAAATATAAATTGGAAATTAAGTAACTCAGTGCCTAAAATTCTCATACTGCATCTATTGCACAGTAACTTGAAGTTCTTATATACTTCATCACAATATGTCATGGTAGTAAAATCCATCCCTGTTTTAGAGGAAAGACCATGGGGTTTGAATTATGTATACACAGCAGGGCTGCTGCTTCTGTCACATAGCTCAGTATAACACTTCCCTTTACCCAAAAGGGGGATCACCTGGGACACAAGAGGTTGGATGGAGGCTTCCCATATTCCAAAAAATAGTATTTTGGCTTGGTTTAATAAGTCCTTGTACAGAAATATTCTGCAGGGGAGCAGGGGAAAACTAATCTACCCTTCTCTTTTCAAAGTCAATTCTGTATCTGGTCATTCTGGTCTTGCCAAGTGTGTGGGAACCTCCCTTCTCTGCTGGCTGTCCATCCTCAGGATTGCCAGGCCACTCAGCAACACGTCCCAAACTCAGGGATTGTGGCTAGGAGGGAACAAACCAGAGCTGCATTATTGGTTCTTGGTGCTATGAAGTTATAAGGAAATCTGTGTCACTCCAGCAGCCACTGGAGAAAAAGGACTCCCTGTCTGTTCCCAGTCAGCACCGCCAAGTGAACCAGTGTCTCCAGCTTTTCCTCTTTGCAGGTCTACTGCTAAATCAGTCCTTTCCTTGGTACATTTTGTACATTTTGGTGCCCAAATTTGCTTTGCGCTGACAGGTTTTTGCTTATGTGCCTCTATTTATAGTGGACTGAGGTGAACTGTCTTTTTAACTTCTGCCTGAACTTCAGCTGCAGAAAACATTCTATCCCAGCCCCCCCCCCCCTTTTTTTTCCTGAGGTATTAAACACACATACCTCCACAATTTGGTTTTTTTAAGTTTTGTTTACTGGCAGGCTTTGGAAAATAGCCATTATGCTTTTGGTTTTAGATGTTTTGGTATCTTTTAGCTGCTCTTCAGGTGATTATGTTGTTTGTAAAGTGAAGCTTGTAGATAGAAGCATTTTGTACAGACATGTTGAGAGCACTAAACTTAAGCATGAGAAGAAAAGGGAGAGATTTGGGAGGCTGCGTAAACTACTTCTCATTTGGTAATTCCAAATAAATATATGAATCAAATTATTTGGCAACACTATGCAAAGGAAACAGCTCATTGTTCTGCTTTTGAAGTGGACAGAGTTTAATATGTGGCATATTAAACAGTGGAAAGTGCAATGACTGGAAGAATGCACATTCCCTTCCTTAAAAATGATGGATCAGGACAGGTTTTGCTGTTGTATTTCTGTGAATGTTACTGAGTCAGCAATGGCTGTGGGGCTTTACTCTGTACACTGATGCTGTCACAGGTACTGTGAGAGAGATGCCTTTCTTAGTTTAAACCAAACTTCGCAATTTTACCCTTGCAGCTGCAGATTCCCATTTTTCATTGTGGGCCACAGCTGAGGGCTGTGGCTTTGGAAACACCAAAGATTCGTGATGAGCTGTTAACTTTGGTAAATTATTAATGGTAAATAAATATGTGACCAGTGAAATGTTCAGATAAAAATGGAAGTTTCCTTCACAGTCTGAGATTGCTTTTTCATTCACTGATAACCTTCCGAAGTGCTATCATCATTTGAAGTCAATAAATAAGTTGACTCTGCAAGCGTGCAAGAGCTCAAACACAAGTAAAGATGTCTTTGGGTGTTTTCTATCTGTCCTTTTCCCATTCAGTCTCCTGGCTTCTGACCTATCTGATTAAGTCAGATATCAACATTAGAGGATCTGTTCCAGATGCCTGAGCATCTGCTCAGTGCTGTGGGTGACCTGTGCTGTGCTGGGAGGAGCCCTGGTTTCATCTCAGTGCTCCATTTCCCTGCAAACTAGTTCATGTTCTTGGAAGTTTTTCTCCTTGTGAATGGCAAGACAGTCTGTTGTAGCACTGAAAGGGCAGGATTTTATCTTACCTCACTTTAATGCGCTGAAAACAGAGCATCAAATCTCAGTCAAATTTTCTTCAGAATCCATGTGGATTAAACTACAAGGGAGTTTAATAGCAGATACCTTCTCATTTATACGCTTCTTTTAAACTGGACACCTAATTTTTCAGATTTCCTGCTATGAGGATTCATTTCAGATGTGGCTGTGCAATGCAGTTCTGTGAATTCAGCCTTTTGGAAACATTACTGAACATTTATTGTCTATGAGTTCATGAAAACATTTATAACAAACTTGTTAGTTTAAGAATTTGAACAATTTTGCCAACTTGAGTGGGATTTGTATTATCAAAGAACTTACAAAGTGATTTGTAGTGGCAAATATTGGAAGATTCCTCATTTGAATGTTTTTCATAAATTCAAGTGTTTATGGAAATATTTTGGGGTTAATATTATTTCATATTCCATTAATAAAGGTATTTGACACAGACAATGAATTTAATTAGTTCCCACTCCACGGTCAGCCTGGAATCCTTTCATGGACTTCTCTTGGTCAGCTCCAGCTTCACACAACACAAGCAACAGGCAGACAGGCAGGGCTGTGCATGTGGTTCTGTGGCTGGACTAGGCCAGTTATGTTACAAGCAGGATAAGCCTTGAACAAAAGGTTAAATACACCCATTAGGGAAAGTTTGCATCTGGACTCAGATCTGAACTTGTGGGATGAGCTGAATACTAATTGTTCTATAAATATTTAATATACCTAGCACTTTCCCTTGTGTAGCATCCCAAAGGAACCATCTTTCCTTCTCTCACACATACACACCCATACTCTTCTTTCATTAAGGGTTCCCAAATACAGTAATTAGAACAGTCATCAAATTTGCATCTGTCTGATCAACACCATTCCAGCTTTATTTCAATGCAATTGCAGTGGCCTCGGGTGCACTGGTGAACATGGCCCAGGGTTCAGGTAATTATTATATCAGAGACCATTTAATGAGGAAAAAGCAAGTGAGACACTTTCTGGGATAGGAACCCACCAGGAAATAACCTGCTTGTAAACATAGCAGGACCTTGTTTTTTTTCCCTAATTTATACATTACATTTATCACCATTAAAAAAAAAAAAAAAAAAAAAAAAAACCAAAAAGTTTAAATGCATGAATTCAATGTTCACTTTTGTCCTGTGATACCAAGACAAGCTGCAGTACAGACACCAGCACATCAGACTGATAAATAATATCCCAAAATATTCTGTTTTGGGACAGAATTGCCATGCTATGCTCCATGGCTGTCAAAAATCCAGGTGCACTGTTGTCACAGGGCAAAAGCTCCTTGGAGGGCTATAGAGGGTGTAGGACCTTGTGGATTTCTGTGAGGCTGAGGGGCTTTTAGTCCCCTTTAGCTTAGGAAGCTGCAATTGTAGAGAAAGATTAACAGCTCCTTGCCCATGACTGAGGAGTCTGATTGCCCACTGCTCAACCCCACAGAGCTTCCATGCTAAATGGTTGTCTTGTTTAACAATTTCAGTATTTTCCTTTTACACTTCATGTGTGAGAAAATCTGGTAACTCTCTGGTGGAATTTGTAGAGGGCTTCCAAAAAGGTTGAACAACTTTCAGCCTTTGCTCATGCCCTGGATTCTTTTTAGAAGCCTGCAGTAATAAAGTCTATTTTTTTACAGGAGCAAAAGCTTGGTTTTCTGACATTTTTCTCTCAGCCACTTAGATTATGTGTCACAGTTCCTCCTCTTTTCCTACAAGAAATGGGAACAGCTGGACCTTGTGATCTTCCCTCCACACTTTTAATGCAGTTTTCATTACAGAATATGTGTATTTCCCTTAGCTTCAGCCTGTCCTCTCTGTAAGCATGGTTTGAAGAGCCATAGTTAAGGAACAGCAGCCTTTGAAAGGCAAGGATTTGCTGGAATATTCTGAGAAATGTTCTAATGAACTCTCTGTGCAAGACAACATTTTGATGACTGTTCCAGTAACACGGTCCTAGAAATAAATTAGATGCTGGAGTTGTCAACCATGACGGGTTCTTTTAAAATTTATTTTTTTACAATTTATGGCACAATTACCAAATCTGTCATATAATAGTTGAGTGTCATTTACAATGTAATGTACTAAAATACAGCCACCCTAATAACAAACCGTATAAATCACATGGGAAAGAAACAACCATTTGCCAGGGGAAAAAAAAGGAAATATGTCAACAAAGAGAAAAGGATTTCTTTTCAGCCTTCACCTACTTCAGGGTCTAATCTTGCCCCTGTGAAGTGCATTGCAGAAGTCTGGATCAACAATGGAAAATCAGAATATTGAAAACAGACATTGTTAATCAGGACTGACACCACTAAAAATAATGCTATTGTGTGGGGCTGATGCAGCCATCAGCCCAAAGCCTGCAGGAGGTTTGTGTAGCTGGAGCATTCCAGCTCCTTGGGAAGGCACGTTCTAAGGGGAAAGAGTTTCAAGGTTGCTGTGCTTTGTGCAAGAGCGAGTTTTTCCCTTCCTGTGGAACACACCCTTTATTTCCCTTCTCAGAAACTCCCTGCAGAATAATCAAAGATCTGGCTTCTACTACATCAGGTGGGTCAAAATGTATCTACATCCCCTTTTCGATGTTCAGTGACAGATGATTAAGAAGAGTACAAGAAACAGGGCGATTTCAGAGTGTTTCAAGCCCTGGTACCTGCTTCCAGCTCCTTGTGATCAGCTGTTCATGTTTTAAAATCAAGGAAATTCAGCTTGGGGCACTGGAGAATTCTTCCCAGATGCATTTCATCCCATCTTTCTGTCTGTGATCACTTTCTTGTTGTGGTGGGTCAGTTTTCCTACTGGGAAATGTATTCCATGTGTAGGTTTGTGGCTACACAGAGTCAGTTACCAGATTGTTATAAATAAAAGAAGGAATTCGTGCCCAAATATGTAATATATTGAAATATGTTAAAGTTAAGTTATGACCAGTTTAAAAAGAGACAACCAGAGCCATGCCCAGGGGAAAACGTAACCTCGGCCGGGAACAGATTTGCATCCCAAAAACAGAGCCACAGAGAGCTGACGGCCCATCAGGACTGGCTCCCGAAATCTTCATCTTCAAGGAAGACTTCCCGGCAGAGCTGATCTCCCGTCTCCGAAAATCTCCTCCCTGCTCAGGCGTTAACGACCGGATCGAGAACCGAGATATGGAACACCCCGAACCATCAGATAACATCCTCTGGTGATGGGAGATTAATCAAGAGCAGGATGCGCTTTGTCCACCTCAGTTTCATGAATGGCAAGTTCCGTGAATATGCTGAGTGGCAAAAATAATACCCAGGATCCAGACTCTCTGGAAAAACTGTATATAAGCAGGCTGCTGGAAGCAGCTAGCGTGAACAGAGGGAGGTCTGATGCGATAGAGGTCAGACCTAGGTTCACCCAGTTCCAATCCCGGGCTTGGCACTGTCTCTCTTTTCGATCGTGGCATTGCGTGTACGAACTCTCGGACACGAAATAAATTTTATACTTGTTAATTCTCGAATTGGGCAGAGTTATTTATCACAAGATCAAACTGCTTGTTACAAGATCAGTCATGGCACTTGTAATAATAATCTATTCTGATTTTACACTCATCAACACTCATCAGGGTCAATTAGAATCTTTCCACTGACCTTAACAGGAGCTGGAGCTGATCCCAAATATCCTGGAGTTTGTTAGCCTGAGTTTTTATCTTCTGCAATGCTACAACAGTGATATTTATTGAAACTTAGCAGAAAGACTTGTTGTTATTAGTGTGCCAGGCTAAATATAATTTCATCTCTTAACGTGTTGGTGTGATACCATAAATTTACAAGACAGCAGAACAGAGTGGTGATAAATCTGAAATTCCAGTTAGGAAGATGCAGCCCAGTTTCTGAATACCCCTACAATGACTCTTCTTTCCAAGAAAACAGTCTATCTCCAAGAAAGACAGAGATGTTTATTTTATAATCCCTGTTTATAAAATGCTGCTTTTTATGTTCAGTATAAAACACAGAAGGACTATTGTTGTTGATATAATAGGATGGTTGGCTTCTTTCCACCATGGTGAAATCTTTCCTAGGAAAAGAGAATAGAGATGACAATTTCAGAACTCTTGCAAAGCAGAAGGGAAGGGTGAGTGCTGAAAGAGGCATTACTTACTCTTTTAATTGATGAGTTTTCCTGTAGCACTTGCCAGCCCAATACCCAGGAAATTCTCATGCAACCATAACTTTCTGCCCAGTGATACCCAGACAAATGTTCTTATTTCAGTGTCACAGGTGAAACCTGAGGAGGGAGGGGTTTGAGTAACACTGGGAACGGACAACAGGAAACAGTTCATTGTCTGAATGCCCTCCAGAGCATCAAGCAAGTGACCAACCCAAGTTTTCATGGCTTGTTTTGGCTAATGGAATTTGTTAATGACTGGTCCATTAGCTGAAATTGTAGAGGGTAGAACAGAATGGGACAAAGGAGGAGTGGAGAGAGCGTGGATCTGAGTGGCTCCGCCACACGCTCTGGTGACCTTTAGTGAGCTGCTTGGACTTTTGGTGCATCTCCAGGTATTAATGGGTTACTTTGAACCTTCCTTGCAAGGGTCTGCTGAAATTGAGAGTCTAAGACTGTGAGATTTTTCATGGAAGTATTTGGGAGAATCCAAGATACCTGCAGGAAAAAACCCTCAGAAGCTTAAAAAGCCCAAATCCTCTTTTATCTGGGTATTGGACCTCTTAGTGTTCTTTTTCAGTCCTTTAAATTGGCAGATAAAGACTTGAGTAGAGCTGAGGGTCTTGCCTGAGGAAACTAAGTTTTTCAGGAAGCAGGAAAAGGAAAGCTGCTGTTTTGCTCCAGAGGAGCTCTTTGCAACCTCCAAGTAAAAGAAGCAGAAATATTTTCATTATGCTGATGCTGGAGAAGAAAAAAGACAATCTGTCTTTCAATCTGTCTTTCTAGAGGAGAAACCCCTTATTAGCTGGTGGCAATAGGAGAGAGAAGAGCCATCATCAAATAAAAGCATAGATAAGACATAAAACCATTAGAGACTCCTAACATTCACACTGGCATCCTGCTCTGGGAGCTCACAGAGCTGCTCAGACATTAGCTAATTACATTTGGCACAATCATCTCATCTTACATGCAGGCAGACACATTAGGTCTCCTCCTTAGCTGGCATAAAGTTTGGATTTTGGCAGCATGGCTCATGCCCTCCAGCTGAGGACAAGCCACTTTGTTTCAATTTTTTATATGTAATGAAATTTCACAAACTGTCCCTGCAGTTCCATACAGTGAGGAAGGACCAAGATGAAGGTTCCACCCTCTGTAACCACAGTTCAACCAGGAGCTCCCAAGCTGCTAAATTAAGATTTCTTTTTGTTGGCCACAGGGTAACACAACAGCCCTGACAATGAAACTTGACCCAGATCATTGTGAAATGATCCCAAAAGAACAGCAGAACTGGGGGCTCTCAAAACCTGTTGAGGTCTGCAAGGAAGTTAAAAGAAATAGAAGAAAATGGTGGAATTGAGGTTTCAGAGATCAGAAGGAGACCTGATCATGTTAATCTGGCAGAAGCACTGCAACTGATTTCTCTGAGCACCTGATCAGGCCTACAGAGTTTGTGGAGGGAAGTTCTTCGACCAGATTTTGAGATGGAGGAAAAGAAAAGTATGGACAGGGGAAAATATTATTTCTTTACCTGTACAAATGCTAATTTATCACTGCCACATATAGAATGAGAAAAGCAGGAGCACAACAGAACTTAAAGAACTTACTTTTCTTTAATGTCCGTAAATCAAAGAACCTGTGTTCTTGTTTCTTTTCCCCGAGAAACAATTACTTCTTGATAATGAGGGGGGACAAAATAAGGCCATTAATCAGTAACATATTACACATCAGTGGTCACTGTGCTCACCTGGCCTTGTTTCCCCTTATTGTGGCTGAAGGACCAATAGCATTTGTCCCCAGTGGGCCCTCTGGAAGCTTTGACAGGCAAGGAAGCAGCTCATTAAAATCATCAGCTAAGAAAGTCACTGGGTCACCAATTCCATCATCAGCAATTGTGACCCACTAGGAAATACACATTTGAGCCCAGACAGGTTCACAAATATCACATATTTATCACTGTCTACAAGTTCAGGGGTGTCATTCTATTGTCTTTCCCTGCAAAGTGATGGCAAGCATATGCTGAGGTAATGAGGGAAAAATATAAAATGTACCTTCAGCTGGAAACCTGGGAAATGCATCTAATGATGTTTGGCTTTTCAATACTGATGTTAATAAGGCAAGAATTGATCCATAATCAGGAAATAACTACAGAATAAAATCAATGCCAGAAAACCCCCATCTGAATTACAAAAAATAAAATAATTAATTTTAAAAAAAAAGAAAGAAAAAAATAATTGGCTTAAATCTTACAACCACCCTGTGTTCGGGCTATTTTTTTATAAAGGAGATCTAAAATGAAGAGCAGATAGAAACAATGCTCTTTAGATATGGAAATCAGCATATCTGTACTGAGTAGATGCTTCTTATACTGTAGGTATTGTTACAGGAATGTTATAAAACATCAAGACAATACAGAGTCTGATCTGGACGTGCTGAGTGCTAAACCTTTGCCTTTGTAAGGCATGATAACACTAGATATATGTAAAATGCAGAATAAGCTGCTGTCTGTGAGAGGTTCCTCCTCATCCCACAGTCAGGGGAACAACTGTGATGAGAACACCAACAATGAGGTGGCATCATTGCCATTTTGGTCAGAGGTACCTGGTTACACTGCACAGAGGTAAACACTGCAAATGTGCTCTCTTCCTTTCCTTATGTCCTTCATCGCCTGCCAATATCTTCCAGAACTACAAGAGTTGAGCCCGACTTAAGATATTGAGAAGGAGCTGTTGGTTTTTTTCAGTGTGCTGAGGCGAAACAAAGGTATCTGCAGAATTCCTGGATCAGTGACAAATTACAAAACCTGAATAGCTCATGGATGCAGCAATCCCCCCTCCAAACTGACAGGAGGCTGAGATCCCCTCTCTGCAAGGAGAGGGGACACAGCTCAGCCCCGCATTGGGGCACCCCCAAAGTGTTGGGGGGTGACAAAGGAAGGGGGGACACTCTCACCCATCAGCCCCATGTGTCCAGGCTGTCTCATGGGACCCACGATGTTCCTGGTGGCTTTGGTGAAGGTGTTGGAGAGGAGGGGGTCCCCTGGGGGGAGAATGGAGGGGGATGCTTGGGGCCAGGCCCGCCGTGGCTCCCAGCATCACCTGGGGACACAGGGGGACCCTATTCCCGTCCCCTGCTTTCCCCTGTGTCTTTTCCCCAATGATGGCAGGAGGTCCCCAGCTCTTCCCAGCGCCCCACATTGCTGGGACCCCAATGTTGGCAGGGGGTTCCCTGCAGTGCCCAGTGCCCCCCACCTCATCCCTGGAATCCTGGTGGTGTCAGGAGTCCCTGGCTGTGCCCAGTGCCCCACACTTCATCCCTGAACACCAGTATGGCAGGGGGGTCCCCAGTGCTGCCCAGCACCCCACACCTCAACCCTGGGACCCCAGTGATGGCAGGGAGCTCCCCAGTGCTGCCCAGCACCCCACACTTCATCCCCGGGACCCCAGTGACAACCAGGAGGTCCCCACACCACCCTCAGCCCCCTCCAACCTGGCTTTGCCCCAGTCCAGCACCCAACCCAGCTCCGTTCTTGGGGTCACACTGGGTGGGGATCCCCCACCACAGCCCCCCTTAGGAGGCTCGGCCAGTCAGGGAATCACTGGCCCCAAAGGGGCAGCGGGACCCGGGAAGCTGGGGGACCCGGGTAACGCCTTCTCTCTGGGGAGCCACCTGGCTCCATCCCGGGTAGGTGGTCCTGGGGGGCCACTGTCACCTTGCCTTACCATCATCCCTGGGGTGGCCGGGGACCCCCAGAGCTACCCCTCAGGCCCCCTGCCCAGGGTGCTGCCTTTGGGTGCTGCTGGGGTGGGGGGCTCAGCCACCACCAGCCAGGCCAGCTGGCAAAGACACAGGAGGGGTGGGTGACAGCAGGGGGCACAGGGTGACCCTCCCCCAGGGCTCTTGTGCCCCTCAGGGGTGCAGGGGGAAGTGGCCAGACCCCAAATTGGGACTTGCCTGCGCCTCGAGGGTGGCGAGCCGGGCTGTCAGCTCCCCGACGCGGCTGAAGTTCAGGCACCCTGCGGGGGAAACTGGGGGGCACAGGAGGTGGGGTGGGGGGCACCCAGACCTCTGTGCCCACCCCAGCGGGTTTGGAGAGAGACTCACCTGAGAAGGCCGTGGGGTGCAGGAGGGGCTGGTGCAGGGCTGAGTTGGGACGCCCAGTGTCCTGCAGGGTGAGGAAGGTGGGAGCCTCTGCCGAGGAAAGGGGGGTCAGCCTGGGGGTACCCCCCTGTGGGACATCGCCTCCTGTGGGAGACCTTCCTGTTGTACTTCCCTCCAAAACAGTGAGGGATGCAGGGCCCCATCCTCACTCTGGGTGAGCCTCAGACCCCCAGTCCCATCCATAACCCTGAGGTAGGATCCCGCAAACCCACCCATGGTCTTGAACCTGTGATAAGTGAGTGAATGATAAATGTTGTCTTTCTCATATATGATTTTAACATTCATAAGTGATAATGTACTATGTAGAAATAGCGTTAAGGTAAAATATAGTTGAGTAGGAACAAGATTAAGGTAAATTGTAACTTCAAAATAGTTGTAATATGTTGGGAAACATAGTAATAAACACATGGTAATAAATGTCTTTTAAGTTGAGAAACTACAGAGCCTGAAACCAGGACATCTTAAAGAAACAAAGAAGATAAACCTCATGTGCAGAGAGAAACAATGGACTCTACACGATTCAACATGAATCAGGCAGAAGTTCATTAATAGTTTTATTAATGAACTACTGTCCCTAATATACAATTCTTGCTTTCCCTACACACAATCGTGCATAATTATTATTGGTTAAGGCCTATTTTCGCACCCCACTTTATGCTTTATGATTGACTCTTATATGTGTGTCACATCATCCGTCGTGCATGTCACAACTGTCCTTCAGTTTGCATTTTCTTATCCTTTTCTTCCTTTGCTTGTTCCTCATTCACATCCTCCCCAATACTGCTTGTTCCTTTCTCACAACCTTCCCATGGACTTTTTCCCCTGTGTACATGCCTAAGTCCTTCTGTCTTACGTGCTCTGGTTCTTTTATTTTATGGCTGATTCGCGATATGTCCATTTTCTAGTAAAAACATGGTTTCCACA
>VZTI01005152.1:1126-18488 GCA_013397865.1 Struthidea cinerea
TCCGTCCTTGGGCGCAGGGTCAAAGCCGCGGCCCGGCCCCTTCTCTTCCTGCCGGCCCCTCCTCTTCCTGCCGGGCGCCGTTACCGGCCCGTTACCGAGGGCCGGCCGGCGGCACCAGGTGAGGCAGGGGCGGGCCGGGGTCGCCGGTGCGGGGGCCCTAAGGAGCAGGGAGGGCGGGAGAGGGGGCGGCTCCTGGCCCCCCTTCCCAAATCCCAGCGGTGCTCGCTCAGCTCACGCTGCCAGGGAGTAACCGCCCCCTTTCCCAGCCGGCCCCTTCGGGGGCTTGAGGGTTCTAAATATGGTTCTCTAAGAACAAATTTATTAAAGTCGAGGCTACCGAGTTATGAGAAAGTCGCTTTCTGAGCAAAAATTGAATTTAAAAAGTGAATTTATTGATACTTCTATTTAAGTAGTAGTTACACGGGGGTTTATGGCTGTATGAAAATCAGTTGTTATCTTTGTCCATCACCCAGATGGAATGAAATCACTGGGTCATAGATAAAAAGTGTCAATGAGCTCCATTATCACAAGCTGATGACTTAATACCTTACACGGATCAAAGCCAGCTGAAAACATTGAGAATTGATCCAGTCCCAAGTACGTGTCCTTTTCCTTCTCTGTGTTAGGGCAGAAGGGCAATTAGGTGCATGCAGAAGACATAAATGCTGCTTATTCTGTAATTATTCTTTAATTAACCTTGAGGAGTTGATTTGAGCCGGTTTTTTGTTTGGGAATGGAGTGAGCAAAAGAGATGCTGCCCTCTCTGAATCTAGCTCCACTGAGCCAGCATTTCCCTAAGGATTTCCATGAATAAAGAGAAGTTGGCTGATGTGTAACTGGTGTGTCCAGTTTGTGTTATATTCTTCCACTTTGGTTTTACATAAAGACTGGCTTTGTCACCTGCTGAGGTGTTGCCTTTGCTGTGTCCCCAGGTAACCCAGAATCACTGGAATTGCTGACAGAGGGACATACTGACTGCTATCGATCTGTTCTGAGTTCCAGGTTTACGCCCCTGCCTGGCACCAGCGAAGGAGTTTGGCCACCGCTGGGATACAAAGGCTGATCGAAGTGAATCTGTAACCTGAGTGGTGATCCAGATGTTGCTGTGAAATACCAAAAGTGTGCTGAGATGACCTCCTTTGCAAATGTACCAGGTCGTAGAACTTGAGGCATTGATCCATGGGAGTAGGACATTGAGCTGTTGCTAAATGTAGGTACAGAGGAAAAAGGAGGGATTTGTTTCAGCAGTTATTGCTCAGCATCAAGCTCCAGATGAGCCTCAGGCAGGTGCAGCTCCTTGGGGCTCCCTCCAAAACTCTCCCCAAGTTTCCTGCATTCCAGCCACAAGATGTTTTTGTCCTGTTGGCCAACTCAGGTGTCACTGTAATTGATGCTGGTGAAATGATACTATCAAAAAAGTGATGCTACTTGTGAAACACTGAAATGAATGTTCACCCTGTTGGCAGCTACTGAGTAAAATTAGGACAGCAATAAAAGGTTAGACAATGACATTTAATGGTACTTCAGTAATAGATTTTATCACTTTCTTTATCCTACCACAACAAGGTGTATTTTCATATACATTATATTTAATAAAATGTCTTGATATGGAATTAGGAAAGCATGGGTTTAGTACTATTTACATATATTAATTGAAACAATTTTCTTAACAACATTGAAAAATAGAAACTTAAAGTTCTCTTAATTGTGTTTTCAGCCAGTTAGTGGTAAACAAATGCATGCCTAGGAAGTCACACTCCCTCTAAAACGTGGTCAGTTGAAAGTTTCTAACTAAAGTGTGTATCTCTGTTTTGTTTCAAAAAATACATAAGTATGTCTGTCATTTCTGATACAAAATTCTACACTATCTTCAATAAATAAATAATAAAGCGATTCTGAAAAGTATGAAATGTAAACTTTGTTGTCCCTCCAACACACTTTTTTTTTTCCTTCTCATTGCTTGAAACATTACAGTGGTCTTTTAGGAAATGATAATACACAGACACTTCCCAGCACAGTTTACACTTACTACCATACCGACCTACCTACCTGTTATGGATATATCCTAATTTCCTAATGGAAACCAATAAGACTTGGAGTGCTAGAGAACACCGCCGACACAGGAGAGGTGGGAACCGGTACTGAAAGGACATGCAAGGAACACCAAAACCTAACAACAGCTCCACGAGAACGTTCACATGCGAATGACACGGGCTGGCACCTCCCATCCGGAATGAAGTCCTTACAAAAATACCAGTGGATGCGGGGCAGGGCATGAACAGAGGGAATCCAAGCAGAACAAAGAGGAATTTGACTCTCAGGGGTCTTTCATCCCCCGAGTCCAGACTCAGCAAAGCACTCACACGGTGCCTGAGGGAAAGCAGACGTCAGTGCCCGCCTGAAGCCGGGAGCTTTGCCAAACAGGGCTGTGGGCCTGGACGTGTGTATCCATGGAGTGAAAGGGATGGAGAGCCCTGGCATTCCCCCGGATGGCTTTGGGTTCCCCACTCTGCACCCCCACTCTGCACGTGGCTGCCCCGAACCCCGGCGCTCCTTGGCGCACACAGGAGAGCACGGCTCAGCTCCGTACCTGGGCACCACGGACTGCTTTGCAAACCAGGCTCTGCGGGCTGGAAATTCGCTTCCCGAGCTGGAGCCGTGATTGTTTCTTCTCCCCCACTGCAGGTGACCATCACCCCTGGGAGCAGCAGCACTAAAGGAGTACCGAGAGGTACACACGACATCCAGCAGGGCTCTGTGCCTCACCCTTGGCTTCCTGTCCCAGCACTTCCAGTCCTGTGGACGACAGCGACTTCCAAAGGGACCGAGGGGTGGACTCTTCTGGAGTGCAATTCATCTCTGTGCAGAAGGCCTGGACATCTTTTATTTTCAGGGGCAACACGAGTCATGAAGTGGGACGTTCATAGAATCTTCTCTGTTTATAGATATAGACTATTTATTTTCTAAGTCTTTTCAGTACCATCATGAATATCTTCAAAGATCTTCTTGCTGCAAAACTGCTCCTTCAATTCACATCACATTTACACCCCACTCTGCAGAGCAATAGGCACAGAACTCCTGAAGGGGGAAAACCCTGCAGAAAGCCTCCAAACCACACCCACACTGCCTTCTCCATGGAAATTAAAGAGCAGGGCAACAGCCACCTGTGTGGTTTGCTGGCCATCCCGACTGCAGCACAAGGAACTACAGGGCTGTTTCACCAGCCCAGGAAACCAACGCCAAGTTCCACACAGAGAGATTGAGGGAGATCTCCTCGCTAAATTGGGATTCATGTGTTCAGAGAGAATTATCAAGGCACAAAGATGCTCCTGTTTGCTTTGATAACCCTCTGATGTGTGAAGGGCGAGCAGTAGTTTCATGCCACACCAGCAAGGACTCGGTGACAGCTTCTGCAGACACCTCCCGCAGTGAACTCCGGCTGAATTCCGACATTGGCCCCTCTCTCCTAAGGCTCATCAAACAACTGCAGGTCCAGGCGCACCACGATCTCTCCCGTGGGGACTTCATGCAGAAGGAGACACTTTGTAACTGGTCCCTTGGAACCCTGATCCTTCTTGATGTCTGCCACACGGATCTCTGTCCTGCCCAAAAAGTCTGGAATGCAAAAACACAGCATGCTCAGGAAAGGGAAACCGGAGTTTGCAGAAGGACCTGAACTTCCACCCACACACAACAGAAGAGAAAACAAGCCTTCAGTCCAACTCTACTTGTGCCCTTGAAGAGGGCCAAAGGCTGCCAAGCTGCATAGAAGGGGATTTAGCCAGACCACGTTAAACAGCAGCAGCATTAAAAGTAAATGGGGCCATAAGTGGAAAAACCAACTATGGAATTCACAGCTGCCTTGGTTCAGGGACTTCTTGATTTTATATGTTAGAAGAAGACCAAAAGTTGCTGAACAGTTAAACCTGAGTGTGAAGTCTCTGGAGATGACAGAGCCAAGCAGGGCATCAGCCCAGCAACGAGGTCAATGGGCCAGTAGCAGTCCTATCCAAACACTGCCTGAGAGATTACAACTCCAGAATACACCCTGTGATGCTCCACATGTTTATCCCAGCTTATGAAATAAGAATGAGAGAGGCTGTGGACTCCCCATCCCTGCAAGCGTTCAAGGCCACTCTGGATGGGGCTTGGAGCAGCCTGGGATGGTGGAAGGTGTTCCTGCCCATGGCAGGGGGTGGAATTGGATGGGCTTTAAGGTCCCTTCCCACCCAAAACCGTTCCATGATTCTACTGAGTTTGGAATCCTGGGCTCATTTTATATAACAGGAAGGCATTTCTCTTCCTCCTGCATGAACCCATCCATGTGCAAGCAGCATCCAGAGCTTTCTGAAGTCTTAGCAGGATTACAAACCACACTTTAGTTGTTGTCAATTGCACAAGAAAAGGAACTCTCAAAATCCAGAGGGAGCTGGACTCTTTTTGTGCTGATACTGGGGTGGAGCAAGGGTAAGCTGACTCCCAAATATGCAAAGGGGGTCAAATCTGGGGTATCTTTAAAGATTATCTCCCAGCCCAGCCCATTCCCTCTGATTTCCCTCAGCAGGACTGCACCTCCTCAAAACAGAGCTTTGCAAACGCCCTTGGCAGGGGCAGCCCCGTACGCACCGTCCGGGGAGAACTGGTCCCGCTCAAACACCGTGATGCACAGCACGTCCTGCTCCAGGTCCTTGATGAAGAACTGGCAGTTGGAATTCCACTTGGGATTGAGGGTGTCCTGGATGGTCTTGGTGATGTGGCACTGGGAGCCCATGGTCACCTCGCAGTAGGGGTTACTCTTTCCTGGGAAGATAGGAACAAACAGAAAGGTGTGGGGCTTTTTTAGCCGTGTGGTCCTGCTCCTGAGCTTCCTTCTACTCTGACAGCCAACTGAGCTGGGAAAGACCTTGGCCAGACCAGGGCTCTGGCCCCATCCCAGGCTCTGCTTCACTGCCTTTGTAATGGGCTACACTAACATCACAGTGAATACTCCGCTCGGCTGGGTGCTGAGCACCCTCCACTCTTCCCTTCAGGACTTTATGGCTGCTTTGGTGGAAACTGAGTCAGTCTGAAACAAAAGCCTCATGCAGGACAACTTCAGGACCACGGCTGAGCTGCACAAATTCACTTCTGCCTATTTTACCTTCATTAAACCCACATCATTTAACAAAATCATGTCTGGGACAGAACCCCTGCAGAGTTAGGCTGGCAAATGGGAATGTCTTCTCGATGGAGCAAAGAAAGCCAAGGCACTCACCATGGGACCTGCAAGGTTTTAGTTCAATGCCTTCCACAACATTCACCATCAGCCTCCCGATGCCTGTTGCTCTCTGAGAGCGAACTGTGGTGGAACAGAAGAGCAGAAAGAAACGTCACCAACGGATTTTCCTGCCCATGGACTTCTCCCCAAAAGATGAGACCCCCACATCCTATGCTGTACCTAGGTAGGCCTTTTCCCTCTTCTTCTTTTCAGTCTCTATGTAAAGTTCTGACGCAGCTTTGATCTTCTGAACCCAGGCAGTCCTTCAGAAGGAAAGGAGAAGAAAAAAAGTTGCAAAATGCCATTTCTGTTTTTCCCTGCTGGAGCACAGCAGACAAAACTAAAGCTGTCCCTCCTTCCCAGACAAGGCTCTGACCCCATCCCACAGCTGTCTGCCTGAAAGGGATCTTACTGGAATTCACAGCACCTGCAGAATGTAACCATCCCAGGCAGCAAATCCCACCACACAAAGAAAGCTCAAGAGAACCATGAGCAGGAGATGCTTGATGAGAAAACAAAATGTCTGAAGAACAGGTTTGCTTTCATCCAGCCCTTTGCTTACTGCAATAAACTGACTCCTAGGAGCCAGGAGGTACAAGACACCGGGGTTGCTGAGGTGGCCACTGTCCTTGGTCCCTGAGACTTCCTACCAAATTCTTCTGACTCTTGGGACATTAAAAGTGTAACCTGGGGAGTCCACGGGTGGTGAATGGGCCCTTCTGGGAAATCATTTCATGCTTAAGAATCACACAGTCTCCTGAGTTGGAAGGGACCCACACGGATCATTGAGTCCAGCTCCTGACCCCAGCAATCCCAGCCCCGGCCTGAAGGAGACTGAGGGGGAAGGCTGACAGAGAAAAAGGGTGGCAGAAGGGCTACTAAGTGACCTCGAGGGCTTAGAAGAACTGCTGTGACATACAAGGGAGCCTGAGACCTGAGTCAAGGAAACATGGAAGAATCTGGAAGCCGTGGATCCATTTCTGAACCCCAAATGAAGAGCTGCTGCTCCATGGGACATTCATGGTTTGGGTTGGGAGGGATCCTAAAGCCCATCCAGTGCCACCCCTGCCATGGGCAGGGACACCTTCCACTGTCCCAGGCTGCTCCAAGCCCCAATGTCCAACGTGGCCTCGGACACTTCCCAGGGTGGGGCAGACACACCTCAAGATGTTTTATACGTTTTGTGCATCAGAAATTTGAGGGTCTGTCGTGGGGTGACTTTATAATGTGTATCTCCTATCGCTACCCTATGCCCACCAATCTTGTCTGTGTCTTTAAACTGAGCCTGAGAAGGACAGAAAACAAAAAACTTTTCAAAGCAGTTGTTTCAAGNTTGAATTTCGTTTTCCTAAGATTTTTGGGTTTTTTGTTCTTTTCTTCTCTTCTGGACTGTTTCAACAACATCTGAACACATCAGGAGAATTTTCCCAGAGGCCCGGGGGGGGTGGCCCCTCGCCGACCAGCTCCGAGGAGGAGAGAGACCGCACCTACAGAGGACCTCTGAAATCTTCTCAGGTTTTCTCTCCACAGAGAGAGGGATCTCATTATTTAGCATTACTATTCCCCACCTGTGTGTTTGTTAAATAAATAGCCTGTTATCTCTTTCACTTTCCTTTGAGGAATTTTTTTCCCGAACCTGGGGGGAGGGGTGGTTGCGACCTGACTTCTATCAGAGGATATTCTTCTCCAAATTTGTCCAAACTAGGACAGGGTCCTACATTTCCCAGCTGGCACAACACGATGTCTGCAGTAGGGGGAGGGGTTTGATGCACATTCAGCTTTCAGTTTTTAAGAAAAGTTCTCTTCCAAGACCTTACATTTGCAGAGAGAAGCCTTTCCAGTGTAAGTCAGTGTAGTTTTCTCTCTGTAACTTTGCCAGAGATAAAAACCTCCAGCTGAGGATTTAAGGATGTCTTCCCTTTGACTTTTCCAGTCTGAAATGAACCAGGTAAAACTAACTGGGTTTAGGTTGGTAGGTTCTGCTTCAAATTCCACTTTTGACCTGTTCCTTGACCTCCTTCAACATCCAGCCATGCAAATGCTTTCACTGCACAAACAAACAGCTGGTAACAGCAGAAGATAGAAATGCATCTTTTGGCTTCCTCACATTACCATAAAATGTGAAATGCAGCCTAAATATCCACCCTCAGCCATTTCATCACTGGACTACCTGGAATTCAGGAATCATCATTACTTCTCCCTCCTTTTCAGATCACCATATTCTCAAGAAGGAATTTTCCAGTCTTGTAACATAACCAGCTTGGAGAGGGCTCTGCAAGTTTCCATCATAACCATTCCCATCCTACCTTTGCACCAAACTTTTCAAAGGCTCATGTAGGCACTTACCTTTCATTAATGCTTTCAGCCCGGAGTGTGTAGACTCTGTCAATGTGGGAGATGTGGAAGATGGGCTCATCTCCAGAAGGGTCTGTGGGTAATTTTACCAGTACCTCGTTTAGGAAAATGGGCTGTAAAACATCAGCAAAGCTGGAGTTGTACTGCAGAGTCTGAACGGGGGCATTCAGCACACATCAGCTCACAGCAGGTTATTGCATGCCCCAAGTATCTCCCCTCTTCTGCCTCCCATCTTTCTTCAGAAAATTTTAGAAGTTGGCAAAGATAGAGGTGCCTGCAGAGCCTGGGAACGCTCCTGGGGAGAGCCAAGCACAGCATTGCCTCCTTCTCCCAGAGAGCAGCGAACGCCGCTCTCCCTCTGCTCCCTCAAACGCACGAGCCCTCGTGGAAGAGTTTTGTTCAAGCAAAACTTCAAAAGCATCTTTTCTTATCTCACTGGAGCACACAGCCACCTTTTGTCGCCCTGCATTTTGCAGTTCTTCAGCTTGCAATCTCTGTGAACAGTTTCTCATGCACTTTCTGTAAACATGCTCATGTTTTGCTAACCGGGCCTGGATTGTTTTGCATTCCTTTGCTAGGTGGACTTTGTATGATAGACATTTCCATTGACCAGTGAGATTGAAAGGAGGAAATCTTCATCCTCCAATCCACGGTGGTTTCTAAGATCATATAAAATAAACGACAGAGGGCAGGGGTCAGGCTTTTCTGGCCTCGCTGCCCTGGCTGCTTTTGACCTGACAAGCTGCGTCCCGCGTGCTTATTTCGTGTCCGAGAGAGCGACAACCTTTCCTGCCATCAGTCCCTGAACCCCAAAGCTTTCAACCCTCTTCTCTAGGAAGGCTCTTGCCCACGCCCCCAGCATGGAGCTACCGAGCCCTGTCCCCATCCCCGTGTTGGAGCAGCACTTACAGTTTTGTACATTTTGTATTGCAGGTTGGACTTGGGGCTGAAGACCTTGTCTGTGCCGGAAGAGCCAAGAGGTTTTATGATCTGAGTGAGGAGGAGGAAGTCGTTGAAGAGAAAACCATACAGCTCCTTGTTACTCTTGGCTTTATAGAGCTTCCCACTGTGCAGGAACTTGCGTGGTCCCAAGCAGTTTGTAACTGAATTAAAAACGAGTTGCTGCGAAAAGTAGAAGAAGAACAACAACGCACTGTATAAAGTGAAACAATCGGGGCTGCCCTGCAAGAGACCAAATACAGTTTTGAGTCCTGGTTCCAGTCTGTGTCACAGGGATGACGAGCGATGCCTCGAGCATGACAAGCGGTGCAAGTCACAGAAGGCTCCATGGGAGTCCCCTTGAAGGCAGCCCATCAGTCACGGGGGCACGGCTGGGCAGGCAGGGGAAAGCCAAAAGCATCTGTGCCCCCTTGCCACGCACATGCACCTCCAGGAGTGGGACTGAGCCACGGGGACCTGTCCTGGATTAGCAGCAGCTCTGCAAACGGCCTCTCCACAGACTGAGCTTCCTTAAGGGCTGGATTCTGAATTGTGTTGGAATTTCACCCCTTGAAATACCCCAAAAATTCCAGATGGCCACAATACCCCGAGTTAGAGCTGCTGACCACTGGGACTGGCACAATCCCAGACTCAGCCGGGGCTTGTTAGGCATGAGCAGAGTCTTGCCCTTGCCTAAAGTGCCATTTTCAGGTTTATTTTCACCAGGGGATGGCACAGCTCTCACCACCCTGGGCAGCTGGATCTGGAGTGGCTCCTTTGGCAGGCTGGAAACCCCTGGGACAGACAACAGGGAGAGGCTGGATTGTTCCCTGCCACGGGCTGGAGGCTGCTGCTGGCATTACGGTGGCAGCGAGCACCACAGGCTCCTTCAGGGTATGGATTTGCTGTTCTGGGGCCAGGCAGCACCTACAGGAGATAAAAGCAGCCACTTTCCTTCAGGCAGTGGCTGGCAGACAGCTGAATGTGCTGATATTGTCACACACGTCCTTCTCCCAGGACAGTCAGACTTCCTGAGGTGAAATGCAATTTTTCTACTTCATGAACCAACCAGTGCTTGTTATTTTTTTACCTTCTAGAACCGAAAATTCTGAAAACCAAGTTGTGATCTGTCTGCCTCTGTTACCTCCGCCAACAACAGGAAGGCCATCAGAATATCCTCCCTCCTTTTGCAGGACATACAAACACAATATTCCTAGAACCTTATCACGTAACCATAAAAAATAGCATGGAATGGGAGGCAGGGATTTTCTCTGTAAAGTCTCCAGAGACTTGAGCAGTATTCTTGACTTTTCAAATGTATACAAAGCTTTAGCACAGAAAATATTTCTAAATATTTGGGTTTTTAAAGCACTCCAAAGTGGTCAGGTACAGCTTTGGGGTGGGATACAGCAGTCCCATAACCACTGTACCATAAAGAACTGGGAAACTGGGAAGCTGTGGTTGCAAATTGCAGCATTGAACCCGGCACTGGTCCGGAGCCAGGCAACCAAGCAGGATTTACCCCGAGGGGGCAGGAACACGAGCAGCAACCAGGATGACGTGCAGGAGGGAAGGGAGCCGAGGACAGGTGGGAGCAGGGACTGGGACTGTGGGGTCGGCTGGTGCCCGTGTGCCCAGTGCTGCGGTGCCATGAGCGAGCCGTGGCCGGTCCCGAGGGAGCCCCCAGTTACCTCGGAGAGGCCCTCGCACTGCACGTGGGCCTGGATCCACTCCAGCCTGTCCGAGTTCTCCTTCTCCCGCACGCCCTCGTTCACCTGCGAGCACAGCTCCTCCGCCTTCTCCAGGGCGTGCTTCAGGTGGCTGTGGTCAGGGTGGTTCTCAGGGGTGTTCTCTATTATCTGCACACAAAGAAACCCAGCACGAGGCTTCTGTCACTGCAGCTCAGCTGCGTTCGCTCTCTCAGCCCCACGCTTCCATCCTAGGGCTTTATTTCCAGCAGAACCAGCCAATACGTCCCACATTCATTTCCCTCCTTGACAGACATGAAAAATGGGAGACAAACACTTTGTGGGAGCAGCTGTGTTGCAGGCCTGCCTGCACAGGACAGCAGGACACTGCTGGCTCCTCTGACAGAAGCACACACATTGCAGCCAAGTACAGAAGCACAGCCAGGACTGCTGAAGGAATCCCTGAAATGCCAACATCCAATTTGTAATTCCCTGTGAAAGCCTTGGGCCTTCCCTGTGAAAGCCTTGGGCCCAAATTCCATGGGGTCATTTGGGATGGGAAGTGTTAAGCAACAAACGGAAGCTAGGAAAGGGCTGGAAGTTCTCCAGCACCATCAGCTGCACAGGGCAGGGGGAACCTGCAGCAATCCAGGCTCGGCGTCACCACCCAGCCTCTGGGGAGCTGGGAATGGCACTGTGGGGAAAGCCAGATATGAGCACAAGGTTGACTCGTTGCTCCTGTTCTCTGAATTCTAAGTTTTCATTCAGCACTCGCTGCCTTCTGGTTCTTTGGGTGCAAGTTTCACCTCCTTTTTTAATCGAAACACCGAGTTGTTTTGCTAAAGCCCAAGGAATGATCCCATTTTCTATACTGGAATCGAGTATTAAAGGACACCCCACATTCCCCAGCACATCAGAAGTCTCACAGTGACAAAGCCTGACATAAACAAGGAAACAACCCTGTAACTAAGGTATAAGCAAAGCAGCACCAAACCCATCACGTGTGCAAAGGAACGTACATTTTTAATTATTAGTGGGTATCTGGTTACCCGTTGCATAGGCTTTAGTAGAAAACTTGATAGTGGCATTCCTTTACAGCGAGGATCCATTGCTAACCTCTGAAACATTAGAGAGGTAAAATCTGGTTAGTCAGGTGGTTTAAACCCTGAAAAATGAGCTCCTCCAAGAAAGGAAAAGGGAAGGCAATAAATGAGCACCAATCCTCAGCTAAATCTGCTCTGAGATCACAACATCAGAAGGAGAATTCCTTGTGGTTTTTACAACGCTTCTTCAACTGCCTTGTCTGGACAAGAATCCCAGAATCATCAGGGCTAGGAGAGCCCTTCAGGACCATCCAGTCCCACCCCAGCATCAGCCCAAACCCTGTCCCCCAGGGCCACATCCGGGCTCCTCCTGAACACTCCCAGAGACAGTGACTCCACCACTCCCTGGGCAGCTCATTCCAAGGCCTCACCACTCTGGGAGGGAAGAATTGTTTCCAATCTCCAACCTGAGCCTCCCCTGGTGCAATTTGAGGCCGTTCCCTCTCCTCCTTTCCCTTGGGACACGGCAGCAGAGCCCGCCCCCCCCCGGCTGCCCCCTCCTGTCAGGGAGTTGTGCAGAGCCACAAGGTCCCCCCTGAGCCTCCTTTGCTCCAGGCTGAGCCCCTTTCCCAGCTCCCTCAGCCTCTCCTGGGGCTCCAGCCCCTTCCCAGCTCTGTTCCCTGCCCTGGACACGCTCCAGCCCCTCCAGGTCCTTTTTCAAGTGGCCGAGAAGTGGACACAGCCCTCGCGGTGGGGCCTCGTGCTCAGCAGATCGGCCAAGTGAACAGATGCACAGAATTCCCAGGGGTTGCTGCTTCTCTTACCTTGACAAACTCCTTGAACTCGGGCACTTCATCCGTCTTCTGCTGGATGAGGGCGGCCCCGTTGAGCTGGCAGCTGCAGAACCTGATGTAGGGCTGCATGTGGGGCAGCTGGGCCGTCAGGATGTCCCCGATCATCTTCACCGGCATCTTCTCCCCGGACATTTTCTTCCGCACACGCAGGGCCCTGAGCAGGAGCAGGGCACGGGGGTTGGACAAAGAGCCACTCCTCAGTTATGGAATAAAGGGGTGGGTTCTTATTCATTATTGAAACCCAGAGAATGATAAATACATCAGCCACAAGATTTACTGCACGGATACAATAACCAAGGCTGCACCCTCAGCCAACACCTTTCCCTCTCACGGTCACCCAGCTGCTGTTTGGAAGTAATGCAGTGCCAGATCAGAGGTGACAGAAAAAGGTAATTTCCTTTCCTGTTAGTTTAGAAAGAGAGTTACTGATGTGTGAGTGAGGGAGGGAGGGAAAACCCCCATCACTTCCAACTCAAAGCTACTCCCAGGTTTTAGCCTGGTTTCCTAAGGGAAGGTTCATTGTCATTTGTCCTGTCACCACCACGACTTTTCAACTTGTGAGCCATTTTCAAATACATTTTCCAAAAAAAAAAAGGAGATGTTACAAAGCTGTAAAATCCCTGTAGGTTCAGTGAAAATTAGCAGCTCAGTAGGGAAAAGAAAGAACTTTATTAATGCTCTTGCTCATCAAGGTGAGGGTTTAACCCTCCCCTCACTCAGTTTCCTGGCAGTGAGTTGGAGCAGCAGCACCGGGAGCCTTTGGAGAAGGATGCTCTGGGCACAAATCCTTTGGGAACCAGGCCCTGTTCAGCACAGCCAGGTCTCAGCCCACACTCATTACAGGAATGTCCCGGCCAGCTTGGCAGGAGGGAGGTTCTTGTGCCTTGGTTTGCACTCACAGACAGCAGGACTGGGGCTGGGGCTGCACTGGGACAGAGGCAGGGCAAGTCCTGCCCTGTGGGAAGCCCTGGCAAGCCCTGCTCTTCAGGGGAGAGGAGGATTTGCCTTCTGGAGCACAGGAGCAAAGTGAGTGCAAATGGCCGAGAACTGCTGGGTTCTTCTCAACAACTCCCAGCAAACGCTGTCCCCAGTTTGCTTTTTCCCACAAGGAGAAACACGTGGCCCTTCTGGTTAGGATTTGTGTAAGTGGCAAATATTTTCATGCAGCTAAAAGGAGAAGCAGGGGAAGAGGCCCAGGATTCTGTTTTTGTTAAGTATGGGGGAAAAACCAACTTACTTCAGTAGTTTTATATTGCACATAATCAGCTCCTTCCAGTTAACAAAAATCATGGCAACTTCTTTTTCTGTCACCAGCTCAGATTCCATCAGTGGTTTCTGGAAGATCTGGGGAGTCAGACATGAGGCCATTTAGAGGGCACAGGGTGAGTACAGACAGACTTCAGCACGCTCCGTGTCCCAGACATCCATCGTGTTCCCTGCAATGGGTGGGACTAAGGAGACCCTCAGGTGTGAGGGGCTTTAACAGGGAATATGCTGAACTTGTAGGGGTGGTGGTGTTAATTCTGATCTGGATAATCTGTTTGAAACCTGGCAATTTTAGCCAGAGGTCTCCTGCAAAAGATCCCAGGATTCCTTTGATAATGCAGCTGAAAATAGGTTTTACTTTGGACTCTTTTATGGAAGTTCTGATTTCTCTGAGTGTCTCAGGTTTGCATATCTTGAACTCTTCTTCAAAAAAGGGCTTTGCTTCTCTGTCAAAAGAACTGTCCATAGCTGTCTGTACTAATTTCTTTTTTATCTACCTCTAAAGCCAACCACAGGAAGTGATAACTGAGCCCCACTGCGAGCGTGGAAAACACGCTTCATTTAAGAACATTTGATTAAGTTTCAGAACTTGTACATGAGAAATGAACACGGAGAGTCAGGAGCAAAAAGGGTTTGCTAAAATGATATTTCAACACCCTTAAGGGACTGACAGCCACCCACACTCAGCCACAGCTGTATCTGTAGCTGTCTAAATACACACAAATGAGGACTGGACAGAGAGCCCCCAAGGGAGGCAGAGCCAGCAGTGAAATGCAATAACTTTGCACAGTGCAAGGACTGAACTGGTTGAGGGACGAGAGTGGCCCGAGCCTGCAGAGCTGCCTCACCTCTGTCACCAGCTGCAGGTCGCTGACGTAGTTCTCCTCGGTGACGATGAGCTCGTGGATGTAGCCCTGCCTCTTCCTCTCCGTGGGCGTCAGCATGTCCAGGAGGTGCAGGTCTGCACACCCTGCAAAACACAACAGCAGCCTGGGCTTTACTCGTGGCTGTTTGCAGAGGGGTTCAGGCCTGTGGCAGTTACAGCAGCACGGAGTGAACAGGAACTGCTGCCCGTTCGGTCACTTAATTATTGTTCACGTGGCACAGTCCCAGCGATGCTTCACCTCTCAGAGACTCTCAACATTCCATTTAACACCTTCACTTTATTTATTAAAACAAAGGCCGTCCCTGAGTGTGAACTCTTCCCTGGTGGCCAAGCTTCAAAGTCCCCCTCACCCTGCCTGCCCATTCCCAACCTCACCCTGGAGGTCACCGACCCCTTGGGTTGTGTCATTCCAATCCCACATGGATGGCTGGCAATGAAAAAGAGGGGAAAAGACTTCATGTGGTGTCTGAGAGAGGAAATGCAGAGACATCCCAAAGGGAGTTAGGGAAGAGCTGCAGTGACCCTAGTGCTCCGAGAGGCATTTTGGAATGATTCCCTCAGATGATGGATGCCCTAAATTCAAGGTTCATCTTCACCCTTCTGGTCAAAGAGATCCCGCTCAAGAAGGGCCTGCAGGGCCTCTTTACTTCTTCACATTGCAATTAAAAACTGCTCCTAAATATTTGAATGGCTCGAGCCAGGACACACAAAGGTCACTGGAGATCCCCAGATTTCACTGATTTCTGGGCCAAGCCAGAGGGGTGGATTTTGTTCTCCTTTCCATTTAAAGGCCCAGGAAAAGGTTGTCACTAAGAGCTCATCTTCCATCAGTTGTGTCCTTTCACTGTTGCAAACCTCCCTTGCACTGATCCCCTGTAGATGGGAGGATTTTTATATCAATTCCACAATCTCACTTTTTGTTTTCTACTCTGAATTAGACAGAACATTTAATTCCATCCTTTCTTCTGCAGGCCATTATTTCTCAGCTGAGCTGAATTAAATTCTTCCGAGACTGGAACACAGAACGTTTTCTTCCAGTTTTTGCTACTTCTCTGAGTAAAATACAATGCATTTCAAAAAGCAAAGTTCATTTCAAACAGGTGGAAAACGTTTGGCTCTGAAAATTATCTATTTCAACTATTTTCACACAACCAAAATTCCCCAGTTGAATTCTTTCCCTCGCCCCTCAGCAAATTCAGCATATTCCCCATGGAAACAAACTGTCCTCATGGAAACATCAGGCCCCAGGTAACTCTTTCAGTTCCTTGCATATAAAGTCAGCACTTAGGGAGTATTTCCTGCATTTTTAGCTTCCTGAATGGAGCTCAGACAATGCCACTGGAAAGGTGCAGGTGTATCACCATTATTTCCATGGAATACCAGCAACTGCTGCTTTAACTGATCTGGGCTCCTGAAAGGGGAATGATGGATTTGACTTAAAAATAACAAAAAAAAACCCCAAAACAAAACCAAAAACAACCAAAACCAAATGAAGCCAACCCAGAAAGGGAGATACAGACAGTCAAGGCTGTTTCCCCTCTGACTCTGAAGCTGGGAAGGGATCAGGCTGGAAGCTGGGAAGGGATCAGGCTGGAAGCTGGGATCGGGTTGGAAGCAGAGGCACATTGATAAGGCTCCCTTGAGACAAGGGATGTCACAGCCCTTCACAAAGTGCAACTGAAACTTTGCTCGGAATAAGAAGCAGATTTGGAGAAATATCAACTTTATGGCAAAACAATGAATTTTTGGGCCCTCTCAAAAGCCAGAAGTTTCCTTTCTGTTGAATAAATGCCTGATTTCAGAGCAGTTTCTTTGGTCCCAAGTAAACCACAGGTCTGAGAGACAGGCCCAGTTCTCCCAACGCTTCATTAGAAGTGAACCAAGTGTTTAATTACTTCTCCCTGGGGAAGCTGCTGCTCAAAGATACAATGACCTTGGTCTGAAGGTGATTTCCAACCACCAGCCCCTTGGAGGAAGCACTGACATTTGGAATAATGAGCCATTTTAGTGGCTCCCTTGGCAGCCAGCTGGGGTGTGAATGGGCTGCTCTGAACCATGACAAACACTCTGCTTTTGGGTATGAAATATCTGGGAAAAAAGCCCAAATCTGAGCAGAACATGCAGGAGAGACTTTTCTGGTACGGGATTTTCTTTGTGAGGTGCACAGGTACAGAGATTTTTCTTGTCTTTGTATTAAAAACACTGAAGAAGAACTGTGTTCTTTCCAAGTGGAAATGTCTGGCTCGTTTTTCATGGATGCCAAAGAATTTCAGTGAACTGAATTCCACTGATCACAGAATCATGGAATGTTTGGGCTGGAAAGGACCTCAAAGCCCCTCCACTGCCACCCCTGCCATGGCAGGGACACCTCCCACTGTCCCAGGCTGCTCCAAGCCCCAGTGTCCAACCTGGCCTTGGGCACTGCCAGGGATCCAGGGGCAGCCACAGCTGCTCTGGGCAATTCTTTGCTTCAATCCAGTAAAGCCAGGAAAGGATGGGGAAATTACAATAATTAACTTGGTTTGCTCTCAGGAGTGTGAATCCACGAATTCTGCTCCTCTGGCTGGACTTGGAGAACCAACAGGCAAATGCTGTAACTACAAATCTGTGCCTTGACCTCCCATCACCACAGTCCCTGCAGATTAAAGGGCTCCAGAAATGCAAAAAATCATTTCAGAGTAAAGATATTGTTCCTCTTCCTTACACAGTCAGCCCTGAAGATCTGGGTCCCCCAAGATAAACATTAAGCCTAAAACAAGATGCTGCTTTTTGGGAAGGGAGGTTCTGTTTTGGAAATCACTGATTCACATCCATGGGCACAGCTGCTGATTCCTTTCCATCTGGGGAGGTTTTCTAACCAGTGCCACTGCCAGATTTCCCTGTAAGCCCCGTGCTGGCCCAGTCTGTAGTGACAAGATCACAGGAGACAGGAATCTGTCCTGATAGAGGGAACCAGGAGCAGGCAAAAATTATGTCACAGTTTTCCTCCAAATCCTTAAGGAGAAGGGAACAGCACACCAGGAGAGCAGCCCTTCACTCAGGGGAATCATACATGGAATGCCAGGATCCCTGAG
>VZTI01005171.1:6031-20963 GCA_013397865.1 Struthidea cinerea
TTGTTCAGCCTGGAGAAGAGAAGGCTTCGGGTGACCTAATTACCGCCTCCCAGTACCTGAAGGGAGTTTGCAGGAAGGATGGGACAAGACTATTTACAAGCGCATGTTGTGACAGGACAAGGGAGAATGGTTTAGATTAGGTATTAGGAAAAAAAAAACCTACTAAAATTATTTTTAAAAAATTACTGTGAGGGTGGTGAGGCCCTGGCCAGGTTGCGTAGAGAAGCTGTGGTCGCCCCATCCCTGGAATTGTTCAAGACCAGTTTGGACGGGGTTTGGAGCAACCTGGGATAGAGGAAGGTGTCCCTGCCCATGGCAGGGGTGTTGAACAAGATGTTCTTTAAGGCCCTTTCCAACCCAAACCATCGTATAATTCTGTGTCCCCGCCTTGCAGGGCTGAGCCCGCACGGTGTGACCGGAGCCGCTGCCCGGGCCGGGTGTCGGGCTGCTGATGCTGCTGGAGGCATTTCATTGTTGATTTCAATTAGTTCAGGTCGAAAATGCTTGCAGAGGCAAGTGCCATCCCATGGCTTCGGCAGGATGCTGTGACTGAGCAGTAACTGAGGGCGCACAAGCGCACCCTGTAACTCATCCCACAGCCGGTTCTGCTACGAGCCGGCGTTGCCGCCCCAGGGGCTGCGGTGACCAGCACAGCCGCAGCTGCCTGACGAAGGATTTGTCTACTCCCACCCTCGTTAGGGAAGCACGGTCCCGTTTGGGAGCTGTTTGCACGCAAACTGCCTTAACCTACAGCAGGCTGGGGTAAAGGTAAAACGTGGCAAACTAAAGGCATATTTTTGAAACTAAAAAGAAGAGTTCTTGTCAACCAGAGCTCCCAAGCAGAAAGGCAAGATAAATACTCCCATATTCATTTTTAGGAAATTATATTTTTCCTGTTGCAGAATTGGTTTTTACTTTATTTCAGTTTAACAGTGAAGCCTCAAGACTATTTGGGGCATTTTGAAAATGAACACACTACTTCAAGTGCTGATATATTTTTTAACACACTTCCTTAAAACTGCCAGCAGTGCACAATGAGATTTTGCCAAAACTCTGCATCTGTCAAAAACTGATGGTTATGACCTAGGGGAGCATGAATCATGCACATTGGAAAAGGGCAGGAAAAACCAAGTACATGTGTATAAATGAAGATGGGTGTAATTTATTACAGAATTTGGCTTTGTTTTTACTCAGGTGTACTTCTCCAACTCTGTCATTCCTTACAGCACACATTTTCTCACTTGAAGCTTTTTCTTTCAAAGTCCAATTTGCATAAGCACTAATAATGAGGACATAATAGTCTAAAAATAGAAAACATGAGGTTTGCACATAGAGGGAAAATATTTAATTAGATCAGCTGATACAGAGCAAGCCTGAAAGCAAAAGCACAAAGGGAATCCAAACTGGTACAGACTAGCAAAGAAAAAGCTGCCCTATTCTCCCTTCTCCTTATGTTTGAGTTTAGTCAAAGCAGCATTTTCAACTTGAAAACAACTTTTTACTGTGAATTTAATCCTAACATAATATCCTTCCGGCCATAACACAAATCAAAATGGTACAGGTTTTTTATGGTGACTGTAAGTAATCCATGTTTAACAGGTACGACTTCACTAATTCACATGGTACTCTTTGTGCTACTTAAAGAGCTCAAACCAAGGAGATGCAGAAGCATAAAAGTGCCAATCCAGCCCCAAAACAAGGCCTGGTGTCTCACCATACACGTAACTGAGGTTATTAAAAGACAGAACCATTTTAAAGACTCCTTGAAGATGTGCAGCTCGTGTAGCTGATACCCCAACACTGCTAGTCTGCCAGCACGAATAAATCCTGAACTGCTCCTGTCATCAGAAACCACACCTGGCCTCACACACCAGCTGTGCACTGAGGGAACAGACTCCCTGCAGCTTCCATCCTTCCAAGGCAGAGAACACAGCGGCCATGGAAGCAGTCAAGCAACTTCCAACACACCTGAAAAAGCAGTATTCTTGTTTGATACAATTTGTGACTGATATAATATCTAATACTTCAAAGTTTCCTTACACCAAATAAAATAATGCATGTTGCTCATGCAGTCCTGTCCAGGAACTGGTTTTTAGACCAGTATGTAGCAGACTGCTGTTGAACATATCCAGTCACTTTGAATGCCAAATATTTAGAACTACCAGAATGGCCAACCAAAAAAACCCCAAAAAACCAACCAACCAACCAACCAACCAACCAACCAACGTATCAGATGTAATTTTCAGGTAAATTCAAAAAGCGTGAAAAACAACTGCAACTGACATTTGGAATGTTCCAAGTCCAGATGTATTCAAGGCCTTTGAAAGTTCACAGAAAACAAAAGGTGCTGGAGAGCAAGCAGAGGATGCAGGCCTGGGAGTCTGGACTGCAGCTTCTGGTAGGTAGGACTGCCTGTTCTTCCCCAAAGTTATTGAAAAACCTCAGTAAAGAGAAAAAAATTTTTAAAAAGGAAAAAAAAAGGAAAAAAAAAAAAAAGAAAAAAAGAAAAAATATAAAAAAAGAAAAAAGAAAAAAAAAAGAAAAAAAAAGAAAAAAAATAAGTGTTGAGTGGCACACAGAGCACATCTTACCAACACAGATAAATTGGGATATTGCTGCAATACAGGGATAAGTATGTCTTATTCATCACAGAATCATCAATTATGATCACCATTCCATGAAAAGTTTAGTTTATGAGTACTTTCAAATGGATTTCCATGTGCAACAGAGGAAAAGTTAGCAGCTGACTATTTATCCATACAGGGTTATAGCTCCCCTTTCCTACTGTTTGAGTGAAAGGACAAGAACAATTAAGTTATTGTCACACTGTTTTCAATTCATTAAAAAATAAGCAACATTCCTCTATTTCCCGATACTTTGCCACTCATAGAGTCTTTTTGCCTTGATGCAAATATACATAATGTGCCTGTAATAAGCAGGTAACGCTGTCAACTGGCATCTTCAGCCAGAATTTAAAAGATATTAAAGAACAAAACAGGGAAAAATGCTTAGGCTTTAAAGTATTAACTTTATTAATAAATATACATCCATATGATGATGTAAATACAGATCATGAACACTACTCCATTCCCATACACATAATTGCACACGAGTAGCTCAAGTTCATGGACATAAAAACATACACAGTATCTAATCAGGCTTTTTACAGCAGAGGACAGGGTGCTGATACTAGTTATTTAACAGATTACTGTTACCCCCAAAGTAAACCTGTGGAAAACCAAATGATGAAAGATTGAAGTAACAGAAAGTGGTTCAAATTTTAGAATACAGATTCTTCTATTTGGAAAAAAAGTCACAAGGAGAAAGGTCTAGTCTCTACTAAAGTCATAAATATATTTAAGCGGTGTTAAAATATATGCATTAAAATAGAGAAGAATAAACTTCTTTTGTAATCAGAAATGAAGTTTGCAGTTCCAAGTATTTATGATTGTTATCAGCTGTTTTAACTGTCAACTCTAAGGGTAGCGTGAAACATTATTATACATGTAACAAAGAACAGCAGAGTCACAGCTAATGAAACCATTGCACAAATGACTTCACATTGCTCTGCCTTTTAAAGCTCTTCAAAATGGGGGAGGGAGTTAAATTCTCATCTGAATTACTCTGCGTATTGTAGTTCCAGGTAATTCTTTTCACAGACACATCACTTTTCACTGACAAGGCTTGTTTTTGTCCTGACTGAACATTAAGATCCTTCAGACAAAATGAAAATATATTCATTCAGAAGAGAGATCTTTAATGGCTCTAGTTAATTTGATTATTTTAAACTAAATCCAAGATACAAAGAACATTGCTTTAATGACAAAGCTAAGTGCTGCTTTTAAAAATACCATCTTTGATATCAAAGTCAGCTGCTTCTGATGGTATCTGATTTTTTTCTGACAAACAGGGTGCTAGCATCTTGAATCTGTCCAGTGCAAGACTTTATAGTAGCAAAATTATTTGGTTTTAAAGTTTAAGTAAATTTAATCAGAAAATGAATAGTAGTTACTATATGTATCTTAAACAGTGAACTTTATAGCATCATTAAGGAATAATAGCAAGCTAATACATTTCATTTATGTATAAATAAGACGTTAGAAACTTGATAATTAAAAGAAATTATTAAACTTGACATGTTGGTCTTCTGAACAGTGTTAACACACAACAGTGATCCTAGCTTATGAATAGCTGAATTATGATATACAATATAAAATAAGCAATTTACCTTACAAGTAATGTTTTCATACTATGGGGGGAAAATGCCAGTTTTCCCATTGGTACTAATAAAGTTTAGGCATTAACATGCTGTTTCAGTGTTTCTCATGGACAGAAAAGTGTTGAAAAAAGCACAATGTATTCTGCAGAGTATACACAGGAAGAACAGAAGTATTTGAAAATTCCATTTCTAGTCACTTTGAATCTCCTCTTTTTTTCTTCCCCTCACTGCACGGCACCAGTAAACTCTAGTCAGATATTAAAAAAAAGCAGAATTAGGAAATGCCAGCAGTGCACTTCTGGTCTCCTTCCTAAATCCAGAGTGCCAAGCAGCCCACTGCGGGCTCTCTGAACACCTTTCTACTTGATGCTCATCATTTCACAACTGACAACATTAATTAGTTTTTACTGGGATTATATTTCATCTGATATAATTAATAAACACTGTAATGAACAGAAATTGCTTAGATGATTTCATTATTTCATCAGCTTACTTGAATACAAATTATACTAGCAGAACAGCAATACATCTGCATTATCTCCTGACACACAGCACAGCACCATTGAGTGGATGCACAAGTGAGGAATAGACAGGAGCAAACAGGATCAACAGGAGGAGGTAAGGAGTGGAGTTTCTCCAAGGTACAGTGGTGACATGCAACACGTTCCTTGCCAGCGAGGTGTGACACTCCTGCAGTTATACATTCAGCTGAAGAGGACTGCTTGCCCAGCTGAGTTCAGGAAAGAACTTAAAGCAGTCTTTTGTTGAAAAATTATCTGATTAAAAACAGCCAATACAACACAGATCCTGAGGGTGAATGAACTCACGTTAGCACTTCGCATGTGTCAGAAGTTACATCTTCTGAGAGAGACTGCTAAATTTCAGACTTGCGAGTTTGTTGAGGAACAGAACGTACAACTGGATTTCAGAGCTTCAGCATGAAGAAACTATTCCTTAGTAGCAATTTAGCTGCCATTAGTTCATCTATCGACTAAGGAGCCATCCAGTATAAGCTGAGGTTCATTGTCTTAGTTGCCAGTGCATACACAGTTCCCCCAAAACAATTCAACACACCTATTGTAAAGTACAGCAAAAGTCCAGCTCAATATGTGTTAGGCATCACTGGAACACCTGAAGGCTTGCTGCTTTTTTCCTGATAAAAAAGGTATGAAACATGACATCTGTTTCTTAAGTTGTCATCACTGAAATCAAGAGGTCTAGTCAAAATGACGGCAGGCCAAATAGCATTTATATTAACAAAAATTACCATCATCATTACCCATTCAGCACAGGCTCAATTAACCCAAATTTTTATTCTCCCCAAATCTGCAAACTCTATATATTCCCCCTCCCCAGATATTTCAAGCTACAAATTTACCATAAAGTCATTTCATATGTGAAATAACTTAAACGCAAACTTTCTTCCAGATTTAAAAAAAAAAAAAAAAGGCAGTTTTAGTTTCAGTAAAATGAATTTAGAACAAACAGTATGCAACATTGAGGACTGATTTTTTTTTTCTTTTGAAGTCTGGATGAAAGTATTTTACACACTCACACTCACACATTCTCCCACACTTAAAAAAAAATTACACACACCCAGTTGAAAAATGGAACATTTCTTTTGGGAGGAGGGGAGGTTTTAGTCTGAGTCAAGAAAGGTATTTATAGTTAACCAACAACATTTTTTTCCGGCTTGCATGCATAGATGAATTACTCTATATCTGGGGTCTAGCAGTGCAGTAAACTGTATCCTGTTTGCATCAGCTATACAGTTTGCTTTTATAAATCATGAAAATGGTGTCCTTTGGTACATATATAAGCTTCCATAACTTAAATATAGTATAAGTGTCAAAGAACAAAATAACTATTTCCAGGATATCTGGCAAAACTGAGTCTAAAAATTTGACAACACTGTGTGTTTAAAAAGTTTAATTTGTAAACATTATACGTTATTCGTTTAAAAGCTATTAAACTGTTGCCATCTAAGCACAGATTTGAAAGGCAAAAGCCAGCGTAAATAACTATTTACAGATTTAAAAACATACTGTTTAATATTAATCAAGTGCCTAACTAGAATGAACAGTACCTAATTTCTTATAAAATATTTCAAATTTCAAAGAATTATTTGTGGTTTGGTATATGTACTATTAGGCATTTCAAAATTACCCAGCAGAATCCTGTAACAGTGTAACTAAAAGAACAGCTCTCACCTAAAGGCAAAGTAACTTGTCTTTGTAAGGCGCTGTGAAGCTGTAACGCACTGTACAAATACTCAGGTTTCTTTAGTATCTTCAAAAATATTTTTGGAGCATTAGTTGAAATTCACTTAATGCTACAACTCCAGAAATAAAAGCCACTGGAAATCACTTTAGAAAAAAAGGGTTTTTTTTGTTTAAGTTTTTAAGTCTATCTGAGGTCTGTAGAAGGTCCTGCAGAAGTGGAAAATGTGGCTTGCCACTTACTTTATCAATTTTTATCAAGTAAGAACTTAACTGGCTAAGTTGCTTATTGTGGGACAGGCCACATAATGAACCATCAGACAGCTAATTTCTGTCCTTATTTCAATTATTTAATGCATAACCACACATCTAGATTTATGAGAAACTGAACTTAAAACTAGGGACATGAACATTACTTAAGCATCGACACCAAAGCATAATGTATCATTTCAGACTTCCTTATAAATTATGATTTAAAATCAACAGAAGCCTCTTTAAACCAAAGTCTTCTCAACACTCTGTAAAAGTTATGAATTGCACCCATAGGCTATGGCATTACTGGAATAAAATCTAGAAACTCAGACTTAGGCAAGCATTACAAGAAAACTCAAGACACATGCCCAAAATCAGCATAAAGCAGATTAGTCAGGAGTTACTCATTCCTTCCTTTCATTCACTAGGCTGTTTGATTTTGCTGCTAGTTTCACCAGCAGCATGTACTCCTCTGTTATGCACCATAGGGTAAGAAAAAGCTGCACTGCCACAAGTATAATTTAGATTTGCAAGCCGTGATAGAGCTTTAATGCTACCTGGAGGTCTGCCTGGGCTGACTTTGTATCCTGCTGCTTTAGTTGTACCCAAGGGTCTGCCTGGACTTGTCTTAAATCCAGCTGCTTTGGTGGTCCCCAGGGGTCGACCTGTGCTGGTTCGGTACCCCGCTGATTTCGTGGTCCCTGACGGCCTCCCACGTTTCCCGGAGCGGTTGAGGTTTTTCTTTTTCTTTAGTTCATCTTTTGTCTCTATATTCCTGCCACTTGTGGTCTGCAAGTGGGATTCATTCAAGGTGTCTTGTCTCTGGCAGGCAATGGGTTTGTGGCTGACTGCGTGGCTGTACTTGCTCTGCTGTGTGGCGTAGAGGTCAAACTGATCCGCAGCCCTCACATTGTCTTCGTTCAGGCAAGAGCTCTTGCCGGTCCCACAGAAAGCTGGATTACTGCTGGCAACAGGGTGCATCATTTTCTACCAAAAATAAGAGCGAGGAATATGTATCAATATAGCATAATACTGCAGCATTCCACAGAAGAGAATCTTTCAAAAGCTACCTCTGTTTCTTAAAATTAGTCTGAACTACTTTGTCTATTTTTAGTAAACAGTATTGATGTCAGTAAATTACTTTTAAAATGAGTTTTATTAAGCCTTCACTTGAGGTTCTGCACAGTAACTTTTACACATAGTGTAAAAGGACAGTTTAAACCATGTATTATTCACATAGGTATAATTAGGGAAGAAGTAAGTTAAAAAACTGAACAACGGCATTTCAGCAACCAAGAGCTACAAATATTTGCTCATCTATGATTCCAAAACCTTTCTAACTAAATCTCATCTAAATTTTAGTTGTTTTAGCTCTAAGATTAATATGTGACTCAGTTGTAAGCCAAGGAAAGATATGTTATAACTCTTTTGGTATAGTAGATATAGGATCCTAAAGATTTTTTTGTTTGCTTAACTGCAGCAAAAGAATAAAGTGCTAATCAGTTTTGTTATTTCATGTCACAATTAATGTCAAAGAAAGAAACACATAAGGCATTTGGCAACACAATGGTGCCATAGTTGGGAAAGCAGAAGGATGAAATGAATTTGTAACTAAGTATAAGATGCTGGATTGCAGAAATGCCACTGCTGTCCTAGTTAGGACAGCACGTACGAACTGCTAGCAATGCCAGCACTGAGATGCGTTGATATTGTTGGCAATGCCAACGACTCTGGGAAATAAAGCAATTATATCTTCCATTCAACTATACTGGTTCTACAACTTAAATAAGCTGCAAATACTCAAAGTTTAAGACAGAAATATTTAGCCATGCTGAAGACAAGATTAAGCCAATAAATACCTGGCCCTTCAGAGTGTTTCTGTGTCTTACAGTCACACTTAAGACACCAACTATGTCTTCCCATGGTAAATTTATCAAGTAGATAAGGTCTGGAAGATTTATTATTTTTTCCCTACAATAGCTCTGGAATATGACCTACAGCAACACAATTTAAACTCTACCATTGATTACTGAATTTATTTGGCAGTTACGAATGTTTCCTGCCAGCCAGAGAGAAAGCACACAGCACAGACAATCTATTTACCCTGGAGTAAATCCCCGTGCTCTTTTCTCCTGATTACAAAGGATACATTCCCTGGTGGAACACTCCATCTACCCTGGCTTGTCAAATGCACATTACAGTGTGCATTGCTCTTGTGCAAATACAGGAATATGGGTTTATGTCAAATAGGAAAATTATGATAGTAATATAGTTTAAATATTAGATGTTCTAGCAGAGACAATCAAAGTGTTACAATGCTGGTGCATTGCATGGGGTACAGTAGAACAAAAGTGAAACCACTGTTACTGCAGCTGTTAAATTGCAAACAAAACAACTAAGAATAGTTTGCAAGCCTGCACTTAGCAAAGGACAAAGGAAATAAGCTCAGGTCAAGAGACCACAGACTTTTCTGTGCAGCAATACAGAAGGAAGCTTAAGGTTTTCTACAATTAGCAGTCAAAAAAATGTTACCTTTCTTTAACCCCACTAGAAAAGTGCCTGCAATAGCACAAAAAATACCTGAGATTTTTCATGCTATGTAATTGCAAACATGAGGGTTCTATAATGTCCTTTTGCTGCAGAGAGAGTAAAGCCCGGCGGCTCTGAAAGGCTGTTCCGCTGTTTGTTGATCCACTAGAGACAGTTGGAGTGGTGAGCAGCGTTCTTGTCTCAGTATTCATTTTGAAACAGAAATACTGGCTTTGGCCCCAAAAAGCTGCTCCAAGCTCGACTGCCACAAAGAAGGATCAGTTCAGCTGCCCAGTATCCAAGGAACACACCAGAGCTGGGAGAAGGCACTGAATAAAGCGGGGGCCCCGGGTATTTCTCATGAGACCAACCAGGCTCACACTCGCTCCTGTGTTACATTCTTAGTCTCTGCTTCTTTTCCTCATTACACTTGAGGGGATTTTTCCATCCATCTTTCTAGGGGAGAACCATCATAGGTACTCCTAGACAGTGAATATATTCTGCTGGAGCTTCATCACCATATGCATGTGCTTTGTGTCTACTGCAATACCAGTGAGAGCTCTGACAAACACTGACTTCACACACAAGACCTGGCTGATGATACTTTACCTTCCATCTGGCAACAACCAGTATGGCTGGAACGGATGAAGGAAGAAAGACAGCACAAATCAGTAACTGTTTAAATTTCTTTCTAGAGGAAGCTTAACAAAACCCCCAATCTCAGTGGAAGACAGCCAACAGAATTTTTTTTAATGCATTTTCCCCTCTCTGCACCATTTTTCATCAAACCATGCAAATTTCAACTAGTAGCCAAGGTTCCTATTCTATCTTTTTGATTTAAGACTTTTTTTTTTTTAAGTTTTGAAAAGGAATCTGTAATCAAGCTTAATTACCCTAACATGGACTCTCCAGTGTAAATTTCCTTCATTCACATTACAGTAGGGAATACAAGAATGTAGCAAGTCTATCTGTAGAGTGGAAGCAGGTTTCTTGGCAGGGAGATGTACAGTATAAAAGAGAATTGGTATGAAATGCGAAGCTATGCCAATTTAAGAACTACACTCTAGCTAAATTTTATAGCTAAACACATACAACTTTTTGTGCAATCATTCTTGAATAAAGCTGTCCAAAAAAGTTTCCAACAAGACAGAACTTTCTCGTTTTAAACCTGTAAATAGACACCTAAAAACAACGGCAACAGTTTACTTAAATCAGTTTTTAAACTTATTTAACTGACTGAATATCTCTGTCTAAACAAACAGTTAAGATAAGGCACTGTAACAAGGAAATTTAGTTGTATTTCAAAAAGTTTCACCGGAAAGTGACTGTGGAGGATTTTCTGTATGGATCCTTTAGTGTCTGGAAATTTTTATCTATACAAATGCTGGGGAAGGGGAGGAGGCACTGGATAAGTTGACTTTGGGAAAAGAGAGGCAGCACCAGAGCTTCTCATGCAACAAAGCAAAGAAGCTCCACCACTGCTAGAAAGAAACAGGACCACCCAGCTGGGACCTACAAGGCTTTGCTACAGGGGGATGCCTGGACACAGTCATGACCCTCCCTGTATCCCTAAATACAGCTTAACATACAGCTCTAACTCACAGCTGCTAAGGCTCCTGGTTCTGCTAAGGCCCATCTCTCTCCAGGCTTGAAACCCTGCAAGAAACTGCCATTCATGACCTGTTCACTACACAGAATTTTAATATCCAAGCTACTCAAATCACCTTACATAAAAACACCCTCTTGAGCTGTGACATGATTCCATCTCTGGCTTTCAAACCTCATACCCTGTCTTCTTCACGGGCAGGATTTAGCTGCCAGTGTAGACAAGATGAAACCTTCGATAAGCAAAGAAGTTCACAAACCCCCAGAACAGGCACTTGCTCAGTAGCTATTTTATACTCAGTACTGGACCTGAGACTCATTATCTGCATTGAGCAGAATAATCAGTTCCAGCATAAGCAGCAGGCAACTGCTCTGCTCTCACCCACCCCAGCCTGCCTTCTGTGGCCTGGTGAACGCCAGAACAGACCTGACTCAGCAAGTGCCTGACTTCTGCTAAAACACACCTGAATCACAGCAAAACTGCACAAAACTCAAAGTCCATCTATACTACAGCTTTTCAAATGATGAATACCAGAAAGGGTCTTCCTCACACCAACAGGGACAATTTTGCTTTTAATGAGGGTTAGTATACAACACCCACTTATTTTTCTGAGGTTTTTCACCGCTGAGCTTGCAATAGTTTCCACAGTATCAATGGGGCTGTGGGAGGCTGTAGCAGCGCATTTTCATCATCATCCAACACATACAAAGTATGTGACTCGCTACTTAACAACACCAGCAGCCACAAGCATCATTTGTGCACAGCTCTCTGAAGGTCACTGCTGCCAGTGAACCCTGCGGGAGCGGAGCACAGGCCCAGCTCTGTTCAGGATCCCTCATAAAGGACGCTCTATGCCGAGTTCCACGGCCCTGGGGAGCGCCACAGGGCTCCTCTGCTTTGTGGGGGGGGTTGAGCAGCAACAGCAGCAGGAGGACTATTTTCCCTTTCAAGACCGCAACAGAAATATGGTGTCGGTTCTGTTCTTCTCTCTTAGGACAGCATATGTGAGAAATCCTTTCATCACTCACTGAGAAGAATTAGTTCTATCAATTTAAATGTTTTTCACATGTCCCTTTTATTGTCAGCTCCTTTTCCACATGTTAACTCTTGCTAAAGTAGGGCCTTACCCCATTTTTAAAACCCTGTGGCTGCTTGCTTTCACAAAGCTGCACCTTACCTGGAGTAGTCACATAAATGTAAATATTTTAAAAATACTAAGTATGAAATTCTATCAGTGGCACAACATACACTGTAACACCTGAACCTACAATTGAAATCTTACCTACTTGTGAATCTCAATGACCAGTTTTTCCACACTGTGCTTATGAAGCCCTTTCCGCAGTGGGTGCATAATATGATTTTTCTCACCATTTGACACCAGGTAAAATATATTAAAAACTGCCAAAATATACAAAATAATTTCTTTACAGCAGTGATTTGCTAGAGTTACTACATGACACCATAAGACTGCAAATCGAAAAGACAACATAATTTTGGGAACAGTTTCTTTCTCAATTATTCTTAGCGTAAAATCACTAATAAATTAAAGAGTTCCCCAAGCAATACAACTTACAAGTACGGTCCTTCCCTGGTGACCCAGGGTCATTTTCTTATGTGACAGAAGTTAAGAGAAGAGTTATATGGAGCTAAAACATTCACTCCCTTCAAATTCCCCTTCCCCAGATGTGCCAAGCAGAGTGGGAGCCTTCCTTCACCATGGTCTGTGCCTCCTGCTCCTCACCAGAGAGCTGCAACCTAGGTGCGCCTCTGTGCCCCCGGGAGTTCAAGTCTTTTGACTCAGACACCCTTGGAGAAACAAAGCTCTCCAAAGCCTAAGCACAAGCTTTGTATTACAGACAAAGCTCAACTGCTCACAAAGAGTTGATGCCGGCAAGCACCACTAGGCTAAGTGTCAAGTAAACTGAACTTTTAGGATTCATTCATTATTTGATTGCAAAACCAGGCAAACAACTAATTGTTAGGTTTTCTAACCCTAAAAACCAAATAAGCCATATCCAAGGACAGAGTTTCACTAGATGCTAACATAAGCAAGGACATCAGCTCACTTCTTCCCACCCCAAAATTAAGATCACATATGGTGATGATGATGAACAGGACACCTTGAAAGGGTTAAGACAGCTTCACAAAAATTAAGGAAGATGGCATCAATGATTTAATTACCTGTGCACCTCCAGTTACACTGACACAACTGACAGATTGGTTTCATAATCAATAGAAACCACTCTTAGAATGCGCCCTTTTTCTGAGCAGGACAATCTTGCCCTTTCCTCTTCTCTCACGTTCCCACTCCTTGTGCCAACACTAACTATTGTGCAAGAGCAGGACAAATCAACACCAGGGATCTGATCCAGGTGAAAACTAATCCAACAAGAAAGCAAAAGCAACAGTGTGTAGGCATCGAGGCAAGAAGTAAGAGAAACCCACATTTCCATTAGCACAGAGACAGTCCCAGGTCAGCCTACGCCACATTACCCACTGGCTGCCACTGACCGCACTCCCTGGTACTGTTACTTAAAAAAAAAGCCAGATCTCAAAAAGATGGTCTTAGTGGACTTCAAAGACCTGGATGACAGGCATGACAAGTCCCAAACACAGCACAGGGAATGGAGGTTGGAGAAAAACCCCAGAGCTGGGGATGGAGCAGCACAGAATCGAGGCAGCCATCAGGCCAGACAGACTGGCTTAGGAGAGTACACTGAAACTGCACCCTCATTATTCTGTGGTTCTGCATTACCAAACTTCAAGGCAAACCAAATATGCATATGAATGATGGAGCAGGTAGAGATGGATCTTTAAAAAGAAAGGATTATTAGTGTTTGTGAATTGTTCATTCACCTCAAGGGGCTATTCCCAAATAAAAAGGAGCAGTCCTTGCCATAGCCTAGAACAAGGGCTTTGAGGAGCTGGAGATGCTTATTCATCTCCGTGGGTGTTCTCACCCACCCGCTCTTCTCCCCAGGGCTGCAGTCTCGAACAATAGCTCTGAGAGGTAAGAGGTGCTCATTCATCTCAGTGGGTGTTCTCACCTAGCCTCTACTCTTTCCCTAGCCTGCTACCACAAAAGGACTTTCAAGCTCAAAGAGATGGATCAAGCATCTTCCTGACGTACATTTTCACAGTGTTTCTCTGTGACAGGACTAGGGCAGAAGGCTCTGGACACCTGTCCACACATCCCAGCAGTGCAAAGGCCTCTGAACACCTGTCCACACACCCAAACACAGACACAGCAGTATCCTTGTGTGAGACTGCAGAAAGACAAAGTCCACTTGTTGAATCTGTTCAACAATGGTCAATGGAAAAACACGCAGGACTTTTTATTTAAAGCTGCATCTAAAACATGAGGGATATGGGTACAGACATAGACACACACACAAAATTCTAAGAGAAACTGTGGCATCTTAAGACTGAAATAGAAATAAACCATAATTTAAGAAATATATTAACAGAGTGCCCCTCCTACCCTTTCATTTTACAAAAATAAAAGCCACACGAATCAAAATAACTGTTAATTCAGGGAGAACTGCACACAAATTTAAGGTGCAACTATTCACTAATTAATTACCCCAGAAGGACTATGCACAAACAAGAATGCACTGAACTATCCATAACTGTCCTCGAGAACATAGAGCAATAACACGTGTTATTGTCAGAACGGAGAGACACAGAAGGGACACAGTGAGGCTCTCCAGGTACCCCGATGTGCAGGTGAGCAAAGGCATCCGCTACTTAGGTGTGTCAGGAAATAGATCCATGGGCTGTACGCACACATCCAGGTGCCCCACGCGAATGGGAATATGCTTCAAGTAAACAGCCCCGCACACACACCAGCCCCACGCACGGAGCTGGGGAAGGAACAATTCCCGGCCGCAGGCTGAAGAGCAGGAGGGCCCAGCCCCACCTGGAGCGGCCAAGGGCCGGCTGAAGGGACAAAGGGGCGGCACAGCTCCCTCCGACTCGGCCGCAGCCGGGGACGCGGCGCCGGGGGTGGCCTCGCGTGTCCCCTGTCCCGCGCGGGGGGCACGGACAGGCCCCGGCCCGGGGCACGGCCGGGCGGGGACGGCGGGACAGGCGACGATGGCGCAGCTC
>VZTI01005171.1:21296-45705 GCA_013397865.1 Struthidea cinerea
CGGGGCAGCGCCGCGGGGGCGCGCGCGGGGCGGGGCCGATGAGGCCCCTCCCTCCGCCGAGGGTCGGGGCCGCGCGGCCGCCGCCATTTTGCGGGGCGGGCGGGAAGAGGAGAGGCCGGGTTGGGCCCCCGCCCCGCGAGGGGACACGGACGGATCCCGAATGCTTTCGGCAGGGTGCGTGGCCACGCGCATCCGTGGAAGCGGGATCAGTATTACTGGTGCTTCCATCACTGCCGTTTGGATAGAGGAGTGTGGTATCTTCTGTCTCAAAAGTACACACAGAATTACAGGCTCACTTTGGAAAGACCTCTGGGATCACCGAGCCCAACCTATGACCGAACCACCACCTCGTCAAACAGACCATGGCACGGAGTGCCACATCCAGTCTTTACTCAAACAGCTCCAGGGGCGGTGACTCCACCACCTCCACTCCACCACACGCTGCAATCCATTATGGAATAGTCCAGTTTCAGGACTATTAGAACGATGTATTATGTTAATTCTCTTTCCCTGCTGACTTTGCAGTGGGAACAGCTGCCATTTCCAGCGTAGCTCACACGGGGTTGGGTCCGGGCATGCACCATCAGTGTCTTACAGCACGAGTGTGGGACTGCTGGTTATTAAATACTTTGCTTTGTTTCATCCATCTGTGTTCTGAAGAGTTCAGTGTTGCAGCAGCACTTCATTATAAACACAACTTCCTGCAAGCAGGAACAGCAACTACAGGAATAGCAACTTCAACTGTTTCCAGAAAGATCCCAGAGAAAGACGAATTTTAAGTGCCCAGCACATTTCACCATCCAACCTTTTGGCCTCGAGGTCAGTTTTAGTGAAACAATATGACAGCCCACTTGGTGGAGGGCTGTGACCAACATATTTTTTAATCCATGTTTGTTAATGACTATAACAGATTGCTGTCCTCCATTAGCACCCTTGGTCCATTGACAGACAGCAACACACACACCTTCAAATCACAGGGTCTGAATGAGCACATCGGTCCTTAAATGACTGATGCACAAAAGAGCCTGAAAAACATTGTGTATTATTCAGATAAGGTTTTAGAAAATAAAAGCAAAAAAGACCAGGAAACAAGAACCTGCAGCTTTCACAAATGGTTAATTCTGCTTTTAAAAATATTTCCCACTCCTGCTGTTGTTTGAGGAGCTGACTGCTGTACTCCAACACTAAGATATTCCATTTCTACAATACTTGGAGCTCTTCAGGCTGAAAATTGCTGTGAAACATCCTGCGAAGATGATGATTCGTATTTTTGCCATTTCTTCCTAATGCATGCAGGAATCCTCACCTGCAATATAAGAAAGCAGCAGGGAAAAGCAGGATTTATTTAGCTTAATTTAGCAAATGATTCAGTTTATTTACAAAGCTCATCTTTCTGCTGTTCAAACGCCTATTGGAAATGCCAATGAAAAATGGTTTAGTTCGACACCTTCTCAGTATCCTGTTATTTTCAGTATTTTAATCTGGAAGGTGATGGAAGTCAGGCTGGGCTCAGCCTCCTGATTTCTGCACAGAAATTGTGATCTCAACAGAACACAGAAGCCATCAGACCCTAGAGGAGTGGAAGTGTAACATGAGGCAGTGAAAGGCTCCATCCCGAGATGTGAAGCCGGAACCCAGCTGTTGTCGAGGCTGTTGCTGGCAGAACAGAGCAAGATCTAAATGTCTGACCTGAACTGGCCATGGCTCCTTGACAGCCAGGTTGGTGTCACTGCCCTGCACCATGCTCCAGGCAAACCCACACCAGCTGAACCAGCTCAAATTGTCATCCAGTAGCAATAGGGCCCGGTCCCCTCATGTGCACCGTGCTAGTGACAACAGGGACCAAACACTGATAAACTGCTCTGCCACTGTCTTGTTTGGTCACAGCTCCCAGGGCCTGAAGCATGGCAGTTCCTCCGGTTGTGAATCTGCTTCCTCCTTTTCTTCCTCTAAAGGACTGACTCATTAGCAGTACCAAATGATTACATTAAGTATCTGTAAGATAAGCGATGCAATGGAACACTGCCCCTTCCCATATCCAGACCACAAAGTCCCATTCTCCTCCTCTCTCACTGGAGATCTCGCTGAAGGATCCACATTTTCAAGGAGAAGAAATGAAGCAAGTTCCTTCTCTCAAAGCACAAGTTCCTTCTTCTGCCAATACATGACTTTCTCACCGGTCCTGGGCTCCAAAGCGTGCTGAGCAAACACGGAGAATTCAGTACAGGAACTGCCATGACCTCCTGTCTATTTAACTGTGAATTATTGGAGCTGATAATTTCTACAAATTCACTTCCTTGCTAACTTGCACAGGCAGAGGAAATGTAGGTTTTAACGAAAATCCTTTATCTTAATTCTGAGTGTAACATTTTCCTTGCTCGGCCATTCATTTCAGAACAGTTGTCATGGGTATTTATTATTTTGAGAAACGGTTGTGATGATGAACTTCATACTTAGAATGGCCAAAGTATAAAATAACTTAATCATATGCTCGCTCCACAGTAGGTTATTAATAATTTCTTAGCTCACTGGAACAACTTAGTTCTGAGATGTAAATTAATTTACCTCTGCTTATGCTGGTCAGCTTGACAATCTTGTATCTCTCAGTTTGACTAAAGAAAAATATTTAAATCTGTTTCAGATGAAAAGTCTCAGAGAAGCAATGTTTGGGTGGCAATCACTCAGACTAATGGTCATTTATTTAAAAACAATTGTTTCCACTGCAGCTAAAACTATGAAAACAAATCTTCCTGCCTAGCATTGTATAAACATTGTACAAAATGTACATTTTGAGACAAATCTGAGTCCAGCTGTGCCCCTTTTATTTTTGCATTTTTAGGTTGCTCTCTGCCTCCACTCCCCCTCACAGCCAGCCACAGTTAGCTGGAAGCCAGAATTTATTCTGCAAATGCCCGAGCTCTAAGAACACAAACTTGTTTAAGCTGAGACCATATTTGGAAGAGATCTGGGTCAAGAAAAATAATCAAAGGAAAGTGCATTCCTGGAGCATCACGTGAGGAGGCCAGAGCGCGCACACAGGGCCCAGAGCTAATGCTCAGGGACGACCCTCAGGAACTCCCTGCCAAGGGCAGGTTTGACACTGATGTTCACTCTGAGAACCACCTCACCAGCAAACTGAGGCAAAGCCAGGCCCTTGTAAATGAGGTGTTCAGCAGCACACCATCGATAGTATCATGTCCATGGCAGAAAGTTAAAAACTAATTCCTGGCCAGCTCCACAGGCTCCATCCTCACAGCCACAGGTACCTGTCTGTAACCCTGCCACTACTTTGGCTGGAGTAACCACCATTTCTTACAACTGTAAAAATGCCTGAAGAACTGAAACACCAAAGTATTCTCTCACTCCCTGAAATTCCAGCATTCTTTTTCTTATTTTAGGAAGATCCCAAATCCAGCCTATGGTGTTTGTTTTATATTCGTCACAATTGCAGAATTTCAAGAAAACTTTGCTTAACAATAATCTTTTTTCTTCTACTTGGAAGACTTGAGTACAAAAAGCCCCTACAGATGGTACTTTGAGCCTCTGAATATTTTATTTAATTAACAGCCAAATGCACATTAACTAAATTGCACTGCTTTAATTGTACAAGTAAAATCTAAAGCAGCCAGCTCAGGGAACAGCTACAGAACATGCTGGCTGTGATCTACACTCATTGTCTGGGTTACAACTTTTATAGCATAAAGTCAACATGCACAGTAGGCCTTGAGCTGCCTGTTTTAAACAAAAGGTGGCAACCGTGTGCCATATAGTTCAGGGAGTATAAAATTCTGAACTGTGACAGCACACATTTTTATCCTGCTGTGCATTTTTTTCCCCCACACGAAACACTGGATTTAGTCTCTCCTGTTTTCCTGGCTAGGGCATTAATCCTTCACAGTGGTGGTGGTGGTGGGGGGCGGTTATTGCTGTTTCAGTATCTGGTGGGCCACTTGCATGGAGAACGAGGGAGCTGGGTTGGGATCAGGGGTCTCGGTCTGCCTCCCCTCCCTGGTGTAAACCTGCTGCATGATGACACCACCACATTACTGTGACATGCAAGAAAAGGCTCATTCATGATCCAGTGCCAAACACCTGTATCACTTACCCACCCAAAACACAACTGTTCACTCAAGTACTGAGAGCATAAAGGCAACCTTGAAAGCTGGTAGCATTATCACCTGGGCAGGTAACAGAACAAGCTCTGCTTATGTGTATTTAAAAAAAAACCAAAAAACCAGCATCCCTGTGCTCTTCCCACAACTGGCAACATGAATCCGACCAGGGCAGATTCCCTGGAAAGCAGCCAAATCATAATGTTTATAAAGATCTTGCCTATATCCATGGACACGCTTGCAAAGAACTAAATATAGCGATTTTCATTATTAAATTGTATTTTCTCCAAACTTCTATTCTCATCTTGTTTCCACTGTTTTTTTCCTTGTGTATTTGTTAATTTGAGAGCTTCTTTTCCACCAGCTTTTACGCATTTTGCTCTTGTTTTCCTGGATCCAAACACCTTCACTGTGACTTTCTTACCTAAGTCTGGGCTGTGTTGCATTGCATTTCCAGCACAAAAACAGAAGTACAAGCTGCTGTTCAATCATCCTATTCCAAACAGTGTGAGGTTCACTCTCACAGGAAAAAATACAGAAGCAGTGCAAATGCAGAAAACAGAGGAGCTATTCAGAAAGACAGTTTCTGAAAAATATACATTGAAATTACTTTTATTTTTGCTGGAATTAAAAAAACATAAGAATATTGACATTGCATTTAAAACCCCCAGGAAGTTGAAGGTTATACATTGTTGTATCTCTGAAATCCAATAAAAGTGTCTCCATCATGCCTTTTTTAGAAGATACCAATGTATGAACACGTTGAACCAAGATTTTTAAAGACGTGTCAGGCTGTCCAAACTCCACAGTGCTCTTTGTTAAATACACAAAATGTGTCACTCTTCTGGGAAGGGACACTGTCCAAAAGTTAGACAATTTAATAAAGAATTTCTAGGAAAGACAACAAACCCCAGCTCTTAAGGGAAGGAAAACTGATGTATTTAAATGTAATCACAGAGCTTTCGCTTGAGATTTCTGTTTTAAGTTTTGAGAAGTGTTACTGTGTGTGCTGCTTCTCTCTGTTCTACTCCATGTATTAATACTGGCAAGTACCACATATGGGGTGTTCTTATACTAAATGTAGACTGTTAAGCTGGTGTAATCATTCCTTTGTGTCTTCCCTGTACTGCAAATAAGGTACACTGACAGGGTAACAGTCAGTTGTATGCAAACACAGAGTCACTTAAATTACCTGAAGTTTGGAAAGACAAGTTGTGAATTTATACAGCCATGATGCAGATTGTATGATTTGTCTTCACCAGGGTTAAAGCAGTATATACACAGCTGGTTTAAAATGACACATTTCTTCCCAATGTGTCAGGTAAGTAAAGCTTTCTATGAAAGTCCTTTTGAAAGTCATCATCTTCAAAGTCTTGCAGCTGCTAGAATAAGACAATTCAAATTGCTACAGCTTTGGCTCCAGACAAGCAGACAGGAGTTAAATGCTTAGGAATAGTGTCCATCATGAATCCTAATGGTTATGGGAATGAGACCTCAAAAACATCGGTCTTGCCTGTCCCAGGAGCTTACTGACTGCAATGATAGTATCTGTGGCATTCATTCATAAATATCATTATACATTTGTACTTAAAGCCATGTCCTAACAGTAATAAAGACAATAATCCTGGGGGAATAATCACATTAAATGTATATATAAGAACACTATAAAAGAGTGACAAAGTTGTATTTCATTACAAAAGAGGTTTCTCTTTTTTTCTGCTAATTCCTTTTTAAAGTAAAACAGGCTTTCATTCTTATGTCACCAAACGAGAAAAAAAAAATCAAATCCTAAAATTCTCATGTTTAGGAAAAAACAGGAAAACTATTGTCATACTACAAAACACTTCACTTTACAACAACCCCAAAGAGTTATCTATTACCTGGATGATAAAGAAAAAACAGGACATGAGAAGGATAAGATCTTAAAACGCTTTGAGACCTCAAGTATTTTTGGATAAAATTCTCTACTCTGATCAATGCAAGACTCTCTGACCTTAGGGGGACATTTGTACAGGGAACGAGTATGTGTGGAACCAGCCAGAGAGGTGCTATGGATCAGGAGAAAAATCCTGCCTTTATTTTGGTGTTTTATCATTTTTCCAGTATAAAGTGATGTGTGAACCATCTCAACAATATGAAGCAGGTACATCCTAACAATTTCCAACACAAATCCCAACACTTTCATTTACTTAACAGTATACTGTCTGTCAAAAAAATTAAAATCTGTTTATTTCACATTCTTTATGATGAAAAGTATATAAACTGCACTTTTAAATTAAATCATGTTCCACCAAAACTGGTCTGCTTTAAGACTGGTAACTTTAGTGGAGAGAATTAAGATGCTTCAGCAAGTATCAATTTTCTGTTAAAAAATGTCCGCAAGACGAAATAAAAAAATTTCTTAATTTACAGTAAGCAGTGTAAACAGCAAAAACAACAGAAGCCACAAAGTTTCACGCACCAGCTGCTGGCAGACAGGTAACTCCAAATGCTCATAAAACTTTGTATCTTCCTTTGTTGGTTGGTTGGTAAGAATTTTGCTGCAAATAAAGAAGAGGATAATCACAGTTAAAAGTGAAGAAGGATAAATGAATTGCAGTAAAAGCCCACTAGGTTATTAGCTGGCTATGTTGTAAATCTACAGCAAACCAGATCTCTCAACACATATAAAATATTGAAATGAGGGGAATAATTCTCCTCTCCCCCATCTGATGGTGTTGAAATTAGGAAATTTATTGGGACCAAACTCTTTGAGGGGTCTTCATTCAAAAATCTCTGTCAATGTGTTATCTCCATCTGCTGGCTGGATAGCAGCTGTGTTCTGGCTGATTAACCAGTGTAATGGATTTTTAGGCTGTTCAATAAAAGAGTGTTTTTGAGATCCATAGGTCCCAGTCCCTGATATTAGTAAAACCTTATGCCAGAGTGTCAACATTTGCAGAAGTCAATCTCATAAAGCATACATTAAGACATTTTCCCTCTGCATTCTCGATATTGTACTCACCAATCTGATGAGCTCCTCTTTTATAAGCCGTGTGATTTCTGCCTTTGCTTTCTGTACAGCCAGTTCATTGGCACCTGAAGATAAAAATATGTATTATAATCTTATACAGAAAGTGTTTATGAAGCTTACAGAATAAACACTGCTGGCTACTTTCAGAAGCATAGTAAAACTTCCTGAATACCCTCAGCTATTTGGTAAAGAACAGTCTATTGCACGGAATGCCACAGCTTTTAAGAAAGATACTCCAAACAGTCATAAATTACATTGTTTAGAAATATGTAGGATTAGAGGTTTCTTGATAAAAACTCAACCATCATGACATTTGCAAAGCTTTTTTTGTATCAGTTGATGCAATTTCTTATACCTTTAACAGCGTAAAGAGAATTCTATTTTTTTCCTTATTTCACACTGGCACAGACCTCTTTGTGCTTATTCTTTTTCCTCCTTTCTTTTCCTCTCTTCCAAACTGATTTCATAGGTTAGCTGTTGTTCTGTGGCAGGTGATGAGAAGCCTCTCTGTGATCCCCATGGATCATTTGATGAAGTGTATTATGATAAACAAGTGCTTTTCAGTAATTGCAAAGTAACTGCAGTGAGTCTATAACTCAAGTGTCCGAACACTGGCTACAGAAATTCCACGTCTTATTACAAAACTAGACTCAGAGCTTTAACATTTATAAAAAGAATACATACTTTCTATAGCCAAATAAATCTTTCGTTCTCCTTCCTTGGGTTCTTTGCCTGGAGGGAAGTAAGTTCCCCTGATTGTAATGGCAGCTTCAGAATATTCACTGATTCTCTGAAGTGCTTCTTTGGATGTAACTTTCCATCTGGCAGTCTGCAGGGTGAAGGATATGGGAGGATCAACAAGGAGAAAGGCACCACGCAAAATGGCAATACATTAGTTCTGCCAACGTGGGCAGAACCTCAAATATAAATACAGGGAATTTGTACTTGATTCTGTGAAATATAAATCTTCAAAACAACAGATGAGGTAGATTAGAGCAGCAATATTCTGAATGGCAGAAATACTCAGGTACTAAAAAAAGGGCAAAGAGCTGTAGCAGTCATGGCAGTAAAGCCTTTGCAAAAAACACCAGATAGTGTCAGAGATTTGGGTATTAGAGAAGTGGGTAGAGGGTAAAGAGATTTTTGTCTGATAACGAATACTTGTTTTTCTGATACTCTCTGGAGTAAGTCCAAAGCATTGCATTTATATAACCTGAGAAGTAATCACAGATAATGTAGTAGTTTCAATTAGGTATGATCAGAAATAGAAACATAATATTTTATTGGTGTAAGTATGAAGACAGGTTTTGCTAAATAATGGTCATTTGCACTTGGATTATAGCAAAATGGTTACTTGCCTGTGGGAAGTCATTGATCTCTAATTCTTCTTCATATCTCTTAAAGGATTCATTCTGTCCTCCATCCTGTTTCTCTTCCTCCTGCTTCTCTATGGGTACATAATTCAGCTTGGCGTTGATTTTTTCAGCCAGTTGCTCTGCAATGGTCTTGGCAGACACAGTAGGAGCTTGAATTGTGCCTCCTCTCAGGATAGCATTTGTAGCCTGCTGCATCACATCCTGTAAAAGCAGAGGTCCATATTGAGAACAAGGTAGCCAAAAAAAGTCATATATAAACCAGTAAGGGTTTCATTGAAGTTCTCTATGTAATGTAATTGCCTACATAATACACTCTCCAGACTTCTGCTTTTCCTTCCTTCCTTTCAACAACTCCCTTCACACCTGCAAAGAAAATATCTTACTGGTCTTTCATATTTTCAGCTTAAAATATCTTTGGACATTCCAGAACAATTAACCTCAATCTAAACACATTGTACATCACATGTACATCTCATGCTTCAGCAGAGAAAGATGTTCTGCAACTCTGCCAAAGCTGACAAAACTAATTGTGCAATGTTATCAGTAATGAATTAACTCTTTGCCAGGGCAGACAGAGCATTTACGGTTCTGTAGTAAGTCTTATAAACGTATCAGCTCACTTACAAATCCTATGTAAGTCAGTTAGCCTAGCCGAAACGAGATAAACAATGCAGTATGTTACTAGTGTGCAGAAACACTGAATCAAATGGCAGCCACATAACAAAGAACTGAACAACCTTTTTTAAAAAATATAAAATTGGACTGTAAAGAGCCTGACCTTAAAGTGGAAGGGGACCATGACTTGTGCCTCTGCTCCAAGATTCTTCTGGGCATTGATTCTCAAAGCCAATCTTTTAGCAATTTCCAATTTTTCTGCATTCCCAGCTGATGGTGTAGGAGCATTTGATGTTCCTGGTGCTGCCATGTCTTTCACTCTTTTCTTTGAATTGAACATACTTTCAATTTGTTCATCAATCTAAAGAAAATAACAATTATATCATCATTGCATTTACCACTATATAATCTTATCATCATAAAGAAAAAAATACCAAGGGGCATTTACTTTACATGCTTTTAAAGAAATTAATCTTGTATAAATGGTAGAAGCCTGCCCAGAACTACAGCTCAACAAAAGGAAGATCTAATCAGGAAAAAGTCTGAACACAGTGTTTACTTGCAAGGTCACAAGAAGGAGTCTATCAAATGTTAAGAAAGGAATCTAGTTTAGAAATAGGAAATGCTGCTATGAATGTCTTTAAAACACTGCAATTAAAAATATGTTCACAGTTGAGGACAATCGTTCTATTTCATTAACGCAAGATTATTATCACAAATAATTTATGTGACATTTACATAACTACACACATTAAGTGTAAAACACCAGTAAGTCAGAAAGAGACACTGAAGATCTTCCTAGATCTTGATCTTCATAGCTATATCTCTATATTTGAAGAATACATACAGTCAGTAACAAAGGTCACAGAGTAACTGAAATCCATGCACTCTGCAATGTGTGATGTAACCTACTGAGGAAGACAATCAAATGTATTGAGAAAATCCGTAAGCAACTTAAATCCCATTCCCAGGTGCTTACATCAACAGCTGTATCTTCATCATCTGAATCTTGCAAGCCAAGAGCTGCTTTTTGTAGCTTCTTTCTTTCATTAGCCAAAGCCTGTTCTGTTTCATCAAATTTAAAACCTTTGCCAGAGAATCCACTGCTTTTCTTAATCAACTTTCCCTCCTGAGAACAAAAACATGTATTATCATACTTAGGAGTTTCAAATCCTAGTTCTAATAGTCATAAAATAACTGTAAAATTATACAAATAATTTTGAAGTTCTTTAAAAAGCAAATCCTAGCACATTCATAAAGCTCTTCAAATTTAAAAGCTGCATTTCACAATGAAATGTAATAAAAAAACTCTGTTAATTCAGCAGAGACAATAGCCTATTGGGATTTTCTTTAAGTATACATTTTAAATGCTTTTCAAATGCAGTAAAAAACACTCTCCATTTTTTTATATCAGAAGAACTCCAAAGTCACCCTTCTCAGCATGAGCAAGATCCTCTGATGGCGAGAGCTCTAGAAATAATCATATAATTCTGTGAAAGAACTTCATCATCTTGTATGTGAATTTTGTTAAAAGCCAACATGCCCCTTATACCATAGGTATTTATTACATACCAGGTGACAATATTTAAATTCTCAAGAACAGTTCTTTAAATGACATTCAAGATCCCAATCTTGAGGTCCCTGACACACTTAGCTAAGCACACACTTGTTCCCAGTGAGGTGACCCATGTGTGTACACTGGACAACTGGACCCACGTGCATACACAAGCATTAAACCGGGACCAAGCCACCTAGAGAAGAAAGAATTACTTACAGCCTTCTGTTGGTCTTTGAAGTCAGCCCAGAGCTTCTCCAAATCAGTAGGAATTGGATTCCCAGACAATTCCAAAGCCTTAATGATATCACCAGCATAACGTGCCTGATCCTCAGTAATGAATGTATATGCATACCCCTGGTCAAAATTAATTTAGGAGACAATTAGGAAAAAGCTCTAAAGACACTCTATCTCTAAATTTAATGAAGCACCCTTACACAGATGCTGATTTCTGGTCAATGAAACTAACCACAACAGTCATGCAGTAACTTTTTTTGGTGGAAGTGTAGAATGAATAATGTGATTTCCCAGGAAGCTGATACAGAGGTAATCATCCAAAGATGGTAAACACCGAAATCTTTCCTTCTAACCAATCTTGTCATGGTTGAAAGCTTGAAAAATTAAAATCTTATCAATTTAGTAGGGCACATTTCCAACGGTGAAAAACACCCAAACTTTCAGCCACAAATGGGATTTAAAAGAACACTCATACATCAGAAGAACACGTAAGTTCCAAATTTCAGAGTGCTGAAGTTCAGAATATATTAAAAACACTCTTCCCACCAACAACACAAACTACTCCTTCTGTAACTATCCCTTGGAACAACTTCATCAAGCAAGAAAGAAGGGAAAAATGCCAGTACTAACCGAACCAGACAACTGAGGGTACATACTTTATTGCCAGCTCGCCCAGTGCGGCCTGCTCGGTGCACATAGTCCTCATAATGGTTGGGACAGCTGTAATTGACCACCAGCATCAGCTGCTTCACATCCAAGCCCCTCGCTGCTACAGATGTGGCCACCAGAAGTTTGCAGGTTCCATTCTTGAAGTCATTAATAATGCTGTCCCTGTCATACTGATCAATACCTGCAAGACAAGTCAGTTAATTATAAAGCTCTGCTTCAAGCCATGAGAATTTGTACCCAGGTCAAAACACCCTCCAACTTCAAACAACCAAAATCGCAAGCAAATAAAACTTCAATACATTCACACGTTTAACGGCAAAATACACTAGCCAAAATAACCTCTATTATTCAGAATAACTTTTAATTTTTCAACTATCAAAAGATGCTTTCCCCATACCAAGATCCTCAAAAGTTTTTTTTAACATTATTTTCAATTTTCTACTTCAGCTGAAACCTCATCTGAAGGTTCTGTCTGCTGTCTAAAGGCAACAGAAATCTCAGAATAACAAGAATATTTTTCCCTCTTTCATTGCTGCATTCCTGCTGGAAAGTGATTTTGTACTTACTGGTTTTATATAAAATACTCTAAAAAATAATGCAAGTTTTAAAATACACTGGGATGGACAGTATTGTAAAGAAATTTTTCTCCTCTTGCCACTTCCATTATATTATATTACTTGATAGAAGAAAAGTAAAGTGACAACTGCTGTTACTGTGGAATCTCAAATAAAAATATCATGTGATACTCCCCAATGGCACTCTCTACTCTACAATAACAAGTAGTTAGCAATATTCCCTGAGAGGTGCTAACTCTCAGTAACAGTCCTCTTGCAGACATAAGATTTGGCATCTGATGACATCTCAAAGGGAACAATGAAGAATAATTACACAAAACTATCATGTCTATTTCAAATTAAGAGACAATTATCTTCCCCAATTACAAAGCAAAACCTGCTTATGAAGAAATAATAACTGGTACTTTACAGGAACTAAGTGATTTTTAACTACTGGATACCAACATTCTAGTTGGGAGTAGCTAATATAAATCCTTAAATTTGCAGATTACCTCCATGAAGAGACAAGCAAGGATAAGAGGCCCTCATTAAATCTTTCAACAACCCATCGGCGTGTTCTTGCTTATCTACAAATATGATAACGGATCCTTTCTCCTGATAGTGTCCCAGTAGCTCCAGTAACTTCAGAAACTTGTTCTCCTCTTCTATGACAATCTGGAAAAAGACATACAAAAGCAAAGTAGAAAGAGTATAATTTGTATCTCAAGTAATTAAACAAATTCAGAGTGTATAAAAGTAAAAATCAGGAACAGGAGATGACTTTTTCAGGCTGTTCCCACAGTTAGTGGTAAAACTGCTGTTCAGCTTAGTGCTACAAATCAAATTTAAAAATTACACTGCATTTGCAGATTACGGTGTTGATTTATTTTGAGTTCATGTTTAATAAGGCCACTAAACTTCTAAAAATAAAAGCTCTGTGGGTATATTGGTTTATATTCAACATTGCTGGGAACAATCTTTTGCCAGCAAATGAGAAAATAAGCGAGGCAGATGTGTGATACTCACCACGTGTTGCTCCACATCAGAACAGACAACACTTCTGCCTCCAACCTGCACTTCTATAGGTTTACTGAGGATCCTGCGAGCCAGGGCCTCCATAGCTCTGGGAAAAGTAGCAGAGAACATGACAGTCTGACGGTCAGGCCTGACGTTGTCTACAATGCGCATAACCTGTGGTACAAGAACATTCCCTGTTAATATCCAAGTGCTGTAACTCAATTTCACACACATACAAAGCTGTCATCTTTAAAGTCAGGTAGTATCTGCACCTCACAGACTACAAAACATTCTTTACAGAATTCCTCTTGGCACCAAGCTGCCGGCATTGGAAGACAGGCAAAACTTGCTGGATTGAAAAGTAAGTTGCATGACAATATGCAATCTGGCAGCACCTCAGCAAAAATCCTAGGAAATGAAGCAGAAACCCTACAGCTCAAGAAACAAATAAAAGGAATTTTCCTAGTTTTGCAGAGCAGTATAGCTCATGACAACTGAAAGAGCCCTGGGTGTCTAAAGTTCTCAGCAAGTAATTAGTCAGCAGCACTTTCAATATTTTGTTCCTATCTCTTGCCAAGAGACATCAAAGACTTTACAAACAGACTACAACTACTAATACAACACCTGTATCAAGAGGCATACAACATGGTCACAAGTATTCAAAATGAGTGTGTAAAACACCCTGTGTATTACAGAAAAATCTAAGATATATAGGAATTTATTGAAAGTAAAACATAGAATCCCAAATGGTTTGGGTTGGAAGGGACCTTAAAGATCATCTAGTTCCAACCCCTTGCCATGGGCAGGGATACCTTCCACTAGATGTGAGGATAATGTGATGTTATAATAATGTGACAATAGATGTGAAAATAATAGAAATATTAGAGTCAGCTCAAACTGCTGTCCATATGCAGCACATCCTTTTGAACACACACTGACAGTGTAGTAATAATGTAGTATTGCAAAATCCTTGATGTGGAAAATAGCATCTTTTGGCACCATCCCTCGTGTCATGAATTACCTGAGGCTCAAACCCCATGTCAAACATTCTGTCAGCTTCATCAAGTACAACGTATGTGACTCTACGGAGGTTTGTCACCCGACCTGTGAAAGGAGAGGAAAAAACACATGGGAAACAAAACCAAATGGAAATCTAGTTTCCCTTAGGAATATTTTTTTAAATGTTATATAGTCTCACTACCTTCTAACAAAGACATTAATTTTTTTAAAAATTCACTAGAAGTGAATTTTAATGTTCACACTTTAATCACACATACATTCTGGGAAATATGTAAGTATGCACAAGGCCCTTTTAGTTTGTCAAACTCTTCTCTTGCATACCATCATAGGGCCAGAAGAACCTGTAAAATTCAGAAAACTGCCCTCGCCAAAACACATCATAAAACTAAGACTGAGCTGAAGCAAGGAGCCACATCAGCCAGTATCTGACAGCGGCACCTAGAAAAGAACATATTAGAGATTACAGCGTATGTGTGGAAGGCAAAGCCCAGTGCTAACTGCTGCAGCCTCAGAAAATTCCTTTATACACAATCTGTAATGCTTCCTTGGAGCTAAGAATAACTATTTGAGGATAATCATACTAGTTCTAGATCACTGCTAATAATAGGCATAAAACAGAGTAAGCAAGTCTTTTCAAATGACTATATAAAGATTAAAACCTACCCAGTAACACTACTGAATTTAAAATCAAGAACCACCCCAAATTCTGGGACACGTTGAAATAAAACAAGCAAGTTGTGTTTCTGTGAACATTTGAAATTATCATGGACAGGATAATTAGCACCCTTCCCAAACAGCAAAGAGATTCCCTTTCACGAGAAGGACTTAACTCAAGGATTTTAGAATCATACTCTCAAACAATATAAACGCATTCAGTTCCACAAAACTGTGGAGTGACATTGCCAAATGCTCTCAGAATGGAAAAGATCTGTTACATTTTCTATAACTATCACTCAGACTTGTGCCTATCAGCCTACAGAAGAATTTGGTCCTCGCAGCTTCAGCAATTGTAGCTGAATCCTCAAATTATTTAAGATATTACACACTGCATTTTTTAAGACATGGAATTCATACTTAAGGAACAAAGTATTTCTTAATATCTACATATCTATTTAACATCTTAACACTTTCATCCCCAAATAATAACTTTGTAAAATTACTTGGGAACAGCATTAATGTACCTACCTTTGACGATTTAAGTCTTGGAAGCCCAGTTCTATATGTCTTGAAGGTACTTTTTTCACAGAAGTTAAATAATGTCAACAGTTTAGTAGAGGTTTTGATGTGGAATAATTTAATAATAAAACTTTATCTAATAAGCATGCAATGGTTACACTAGGACAAAACCTCTTAAAGCTGCAGCGGCTCAGTTTAATCAATCTGAATATCTGATATAAGGTCAGTTCTTTTACTTTTGAGCAGGTATTTAGGGAGGGCTTCTTTGTCTATTTGTTAAAGCCAACAGATAAAGGCAGAGTCAGATGCTCTTGTAAAGTGGGGAACTGCTGAGCTACTCTAACACGAATAACAGATAAACGGGCAGACAAAATAAGCAACTGTTACATAACCTTTATCTAAATGACTTGAAGTTAAAAAATTTGGACCAGCACATCTCAAGTTTAGCAATGATAAACATTCTCAAAAACTCTTCAAGAATGTAGTATTTCCTGTCCTCCCAAAAAAAGTCAAACCAATATATGCTTAAACCTGTTATTAGTGCCACATATTCTCAAAAGCTAGATAGTGCAGCCTGAAGAGATATAAGAAAATTCCATAAGACCATTTATCAAAATACATGATCTTTTGAATTCGTTAGAATTACACAACAAATGTAAAAAATTATCCAAAGCAAAAGGTTTTCTACTCACCATTGTTAGCTGCTAACATGTCAATCATTCGTCCAGGTGTGCAAACAATAATTTCAGCACCTCTTTTGAGTTCAGCTATCTGATTTCAAAACACGGTAAACAATCTATTAGTTTTTGCTTTGTGGTTTCTTTCAGGTTTTTTTAAACATATATCACCTTGCAAAAAAGAAAACCACCTACATTGCAATACAGCTGTTCTACTAATGTGAATTATGTAAAGATTTTAATTAGCAATTTCTTTAAGTCTTCGGAAAACTTTGCTTCCAAAAAGAGTAACCCCTGACAGCCTGAGTTACTGCCACCTGAAGTAGTTTTAATGGGGATATTTCTTCAATGCAGTTAAGAGCCTGTAAGAAATGTCAGTGTTACATCAGGGACAAGTGATAGCAGACACACCATGTTCCATCACAGATGGTCACTCTGGTTGTTTCCATAAATGGGTGGAATGGGGGTGTGGAAACCCTTGAAATTAGTCTTTAAGTTACTTCAAGATGCAATATTTGATAATGCAATAAACCAATGTTATCATTTTCTGGCTTTTGTTATCTTAAGGGGAACTCTCAGAAAAATACAGCTTCTTAGTAACTTTCAAATTATTATATCCCACTAATACTTCAATTTTAATTTAATGGTCAGTACATACATAAAGAGAAACAGTCTGAAAATTTAAGGATTGTATTTGAGACTTTCCAAGATCAGTATGTTTAAGGCTAAGTTACATGCAAAGCTTTTTGCATTACTACCATTCCCACTGAGTAAATCAATAATGAAAACTGCAAATGTACTGGATTCTTGGAAAAGGAAAAGCAACTAATTTTGCTGGAAAAGTAACATTAACTAATAAAGCCCAAGCATTCTTTGACAAGGCAGGCATGTGTTTTGCATACCTGTTCACTGATTCCTGTTCCTCCATAAACACAGACAACTCGAAGCCCAAGTGTCTTTGAGAATTTCTTGCACTCCTTGGTAATCTGCAAAGCCAACTCACGTGTAGGTGTCATAATGACAGCTGAAAAGCAAAACATTTTCATCATACATTGCAATATAAGAGATGTTATAATTTACACAATAGAAATTAATATTTTGAAATGATGTGTACAGCAATTTACTTCCTATTTTTAAGGATGTAATTTCAAGGAAAAGATAACTGAGACAGAGGCAGAAGTGGAAATCTGGTCCAAATCTAAAAATCAAAGGAGCAAGGTCTCCCAGATACGTGGACATGGGAGTGCTATTGAAACAATGTTAAATAGCACTGTGATCATAAAACAACATTAAAGAGCATGGTGATCATTAACTAAAAAAAAAGCCACTTATCAATGGATATTAGTAAGCACTTCTCCCTATGACCAAGAGAAGAACTGAAGTCCCATCTAAAGCACATACTTGAGGTTATATTTATCTAAATAGTAACTTTGAAAATAAAATCTTTTTACCTATGGGACCTTCTCCTTCTTCTAATGCTCTCTGATCCATAATGTGTCTGAACATGGGCAACAGAAATGCAATAGTCTTTCCACTTCCTGTTTTAGCAATACCAATCAAATCTCGTCCATTCATAATTGCTGGAATAGCCTGGGTTTGAATGGGAGTGGGCTTTTCATAGCCATGTCTTAAAGAAGGAAAAAAATCTTTTAATAACAAAATAGAATTTGACAGATGTGAATTATGAAGTCATGCTAAAATTTTTTTGCATATTCATATCTACATATACATATCAGTCCAATTCAAAAAGTACAGATCAAAATGAGCAGCAAAAACATGATACAAATGGCAGAGAATAGTTAATAACAATAATTGAAAACTGAGTGATAAACACTCTGATGACTATGTAACATTTATAGACATGGACATGTGGCATTATGCAACAAAGTAAAAGGTCCTTCTCATGGACGTAACACAGGGCACAGCAAGCAAAATCAAGGATGATACAGTTCATGAAATGCTTGCTTACTTTTTGAGGGCAGTGAGAATCTTCATGGAAATACCACATTGTACCCAGGTTTTTATTGGTTTGGGACAGCCTTTTCCCTTGACTGTAATTCCTTCCAGCTCCAGCCTGTACACATTTACCTCTGAAATAGAGTTTACATTATAACAGAGTCAAACTTGACACTTCTCTACTACCTTGATCAAAAAATTCTTGCTTTGTCCCTTAACATGAAATACTACTTTTATCACCACCAGAAAAACAGCTTTTTGCTTGTTACATGTGAACACAGGAGTTAGGTTGAAAGGACTCAGATTAATTTTCCAATCACAGACTCATATATAATTACAGTAAGTTATCAACAATAGTGATGCACCTGATTTAACACTTTTCTATAGCAAGTTGCTCCAAATGCTTTTTATATACCAAAAGCATTTGCTGATCCTTAGCACACTGAAATCCACCATTCTTTTCTTTAATAGTACCCAAGGTGTTCTGGTTGTATTTGTCTTTACCTTCTTGAGTCATTTTAGCTAGTTCTGGTACTTCAACATAGAAGTTTTTCCTGAAAGGTTCATATTCTATCTTTCCATGATCCACTGGTTCTAGCAGCTTTCTCTGCTTGGTCTGATAGCCAGTCAGGGCAGTCTGAAGATCAACTTCCTCCTCTTCTGAGGAATACTGTAGAGATCACAATTTGTGTGTACATTAGGATTAATGAATTATGACGGTGTTTCATTTTTTTCATTTATAGCGAAACTATTCAGAAGAAACAAGTACTTCTTACTGTATTAGACATGAAACTGAAGACCTGCTCTCAGCTTAAGAGGCCCAATTGTTCCTTCCCCTATTTCTTTCACGTTTCTCCCAAACCTTAACTCTCACCATGTTCTGTATCACTTTCACGACTTTACCAATGCTGACTACTGGCCCTGTCATTCAGAAATAATCACTGCCAGACAAAAGAAACAGTAAGATGAAAATAGTAAGAAAAAGCAGCCAGCCAGCAGATTGGTTTCGCACTGCAGTCACAGATCTGACAGATGTCCCCACCTCAGCTTTGAAGGAGCACCAATAGCACTGGAAGTGCAGCCACAAGGCATGGCCTGAAGTGGCTGAGCTCCAGGGCCTGCAGGTTATTGAGTCTGTGACTCAGGCAAGGCTGTCCCTCCACAGCCTCCCGAGCAGCACAATACCCACACCCTTCACAGCTCTTCAGGCCAAACACCACACACAACCACAGGAAGCAAGAAGAGGCACTTTGCCTTTCCACAGGAGAAATTCAAAACATTTCCATTACCTCCATTGCATCTTGGTCATTCTCCATGAGCTCCCCTTTCTTCTTTTCTGACTCAGCAGCTGCCTTTTTGGTTGTCACCACGGTTACCACCTTGGTAACAGTTGGTCCAGTTTTCTATAAAAACAGTTGAAAAAAATTAATGCACTATTGTATAAAACAAAACCCATCCTGTAAAAAACATACAGAATGTTTGTACTTCTGGATGCATTATGCTGAGCATTTTTTTCCCCACTTCCCTCAGTGAAATTTTATCAGAATAATGCTTGCTAAAACAGTTTCATAAAAATACCAGGAAATGAAAGTTAAAGCAAACATGCATTAAGTACATCTAACTTCTTGCTTTTTTGCACTTTCCCCCATTTTTTCCCAAGCCATTTTGCTACTAAAACACAAAGTTATCTTTGTCTTTTAAAAATAAGTAATCTTTAACAGATGATTTTACCTTTTCACTCCCACCTCCACCTTTCACACTTCTCATATTGAACTTCTTGACCTCTTCTTTTACTTCTTCCATATAAGCATCTAAAGGATCTAACTCCTCATCTTCAACCTCATTGCCTTCTTTTTCTCCTTCTGCAGTTTCCTCTTCATCATCTAACAAGAGCAAAAAAGATGGGGATAAAAGACAGGGAAAGACATAAGTCTTTATATGTGTCAAATTATTGTCTATCCAAGTAATTACAGCCCAGTGTTATTACTATATAATTTTTCCTAATACAAATCTCTCCAGTTGGTTTATCAAAAATGTATCTTAAACCATTTGACACCATAACCAGATTTAGACTTTGTCATTTTACGGTTCACATTCTGAAGAGTAATTAGATGTTTTAAAATATTGTAATAAAAATCTTACTAGGAACAAAAGTATTCTGTTATATATAAAGAGGTTAAATACCGTCGTCATCTTCTAAACTCCATTTTTTCCCCTGTTTCATCTCTTCAATTTCTTTTTTTAGCTCTCCTATGTTTTCCATTGCCTTCTTGCGTTGTTCTTCCCTCCATTTCTCCACTCTTTCTTTTCGTTTTCTCATTTCTTCTTCTAGTTTGTTCTGATCAAAATTCTATGATAAAAACCAACCAAACAGTGAAAATTAATGGCTGCTGGCTTTAGCCTATGCTTCTTTAAACAAATGTAACCATTGAGTGAGCATGCTGCAGAAGACTGGACATCCACAAACTTCCTGGTTTAAAGTCCTTATCTTTTAAATTTACAAGTGCTTGAAGTCTCTACCTCAGTGGCCACAGCATTTGTGGTAGCATCTTTATCCTTCTCTTCTTCTTTGTCGTCTTTGTCTTTTTTCTTTTCTTTGGAAACTTCCACACCTTCTGTCTTTTCTTTAGATCTTGATCTGAAAGGTAAGATCAAAGGATTCTTAGAACATTACAGCTTTTCTCAGGGGGAAGGATATATATATATGCTGGACAGAAACAGAACTATAATCACCCTGTTATGTTTTCAAACACCTCACAAAACACACCGCTTCCCAGACAATCTTTCCCTGTCATGGAATTACTTCCTCTAACTACCAGAAATGTAGACGCTAAGCCAATCCATTGTCACGTGCTTTTCTCGTGTCTTTGCAGACTTCATTTTCAGAGCTCTTACAATTGATACTCCAGTTGTTCTGCACTTTATTTTACTCCTCCTTGAAGTCAGCATTTAGAAAAGAGATAGAAAAAAATTCCTGTTTGTGGAATTTCTAGAGAAAGGTAAAGTGATCTAACATATTGCCACGGAAATGTGAGTGTCCCCCTAAACACACCGCCCTGGCTGACAGACAAAAGCCCTTCTCCCTGGGAAAAGCTACTCATGTGATGCAAATGTAACACTTGCACTGAATTCAAAACCCATTTATCACAGGTTTTACTGTCTTTGCTTGCTTCCAATTTAAAAGAAAAGAATGCACCTAAACCAAATTTGTGCTAACTTATGACAATAAATATAAAATTCATTTTTGCTAATTGAATATCATTAAGCTTTTTTCTTTGGGCTATTCTAATACAAAACATACACTTATTCCGAAAGCCTTTGTGATTCCGGCTTGTGATGATTTCTCGAGTGCCATCACTGCTTTTTCTGTATACAGACTGTTTACCATTTATGGTAACAGTCATTTTACAGCAGAGTCTGATTATAGTCTGTTTGCAATTATATCTGAAAACTCTTATCAAGGTATATTTAAAAGACAATGACCCGCTGTAAGCTTTTACACATTTCTAAAGCCAAGAACACAAGAATACCTGTTTTCTGTTTTCCTGTTCTTGCTTGGACTGGAGGATCGAGACCGTCTCCCTCTACTCCTGCTCCTTGAGCGCCTCCTCTCTCGGCTCCGGGATCGTCTTCTCTCTCGGCTCCGTTCCCTTTCTCTACTCCTTGAACGTCTGACATGCAACAAAATTGTCTTTACTTAGGACATGCTCATAGTATAACTTTAGCCTTCTGTTGAGGAACAGGTTGTAACAGGAACCCACCAATCATCAAGACCTCTAAGAACTTACAAACTCTAGCACCAGCAAGCCAGAAAGCATTTAATAAGCAAAAAGCCTTAAGCATAGTGAAATCCATCACGAACATCAGCAGATTAACTAACTGGAGTGGGAGAACATCAATATTCAGCGGACAGGCACTCTTAGATGCTTTGACTGGAGCTGATGTCATACCTTTGACGCTTTCTGTCCCGCGAGCGAGACCTTCTCTTGTCCCTGCTGCGTGATCTCTCCCGTCTTCGATCCCGATCCCTGCTCCTGGAGCGCCTGTCCTCCCGTTTCCTCTTGTCCGATGGGGAACGACTCCTGGAACGGCTCCCGGAGCGCCCCCGGGACGCAGAGCGCTTCCGATAATGCCTGCGTGGCACATTCACACAGCGTGAGCACCAGAACCATGTGCAGTTAAATGTGTTTGTGAGGTGGTCAAGCAAGCAAAAAAAATTATCTTAATTTCTTGGACTTTTTAAATGTCTAAACTTTTGTAATCATCTTGCCAAACTGATTAATATATATATTATATGTACTATATACATAATAAGCATATACACTCCTAATGATGCTGAAATTAGAAGGACTATTTGGTCATGATTTTGTTTTAGTTTTAGATTACTACTACAAGCACATCATGAGAACACCACAGCGTCAAGAACAATTTCCTTTTCAGAAATCCACTGATATCTATCTCATATATAGGAAAAGTTGAAGGCTCTTTGAAGCTATCCCAAAATCTGTCAAGCAAACAAATTGCTCTTTGTTGCTTTTCATACAATACATGTTTACCCATGTAAAGTAGGTAGACTATACCTCTGCTCAACAGGGAAACTGCCACACTGGAATTAAAGAAACATAAACCCCTGAGGATGTGATACAGCTCTGGTCAATGTCCTTCCCATGCTGACATCATCAGAAATTCCATAATATCAAACATCACAACAGAAGCTGACAGAAGTCAGCAAGGCTTGAGGGGTGTGTGATGGAGATGGGTGTCTCCTTTCCTCCCCTCATTAATGCTCTTATCCCAACCACACTGTGGGGCATAGCAGGGCTAGGAATTTCCTAGGAAACTCGTCAGCTGAGTGTACGAGTCACAGAGGGATGTTTATTGTGACCGTTTCCTCTTCCTCCAATTTCAGATTTTCGGTCACCATGCCAGAGTAATTCTCTTATTCACTCTCCAGTGGCTCAGGACCCACAGACCCTTTCTCCTAACAAGCCCAGTAGTCATGCTTGAGAAGCAGGAAGAAGCAGAGAAGGCAAGACTTTAAGCCCCCCAACTCCTTGTTTCTCTTCCATCGTAGTATTAAAATAGGTCAGCATTAAAAATAACAGTATATTTATATTTAGTCTATGTTATGCTGTAAGTTTAGGTACCACGTGCATTTGGAGTTCGTACAGTAGCACATACCCACATCCTGCCTATCAGCAGGATAACTGAGTGCAAAGAATATCTGTCAGCATTGAGATTTTTAATTTCTTTCCCGTCTTCATCACAAAATGCCATGGGATCTGCTCTATACTTCCTCTCTTTCTAATCTTTTAGTTTTAGAGAAGTAATTTTGTTTTTAAATATATTTCCTCTACACTGTGCAATAAAGCCAAAAAGATGATTTCAGGTTGCAGAAGCCCCAGTGCAAGGAACACTTCCTCACACCAACCCCAGCACAGGCAGCCCCCACCCATCTCCACCCACCATTCGCTCTCACCCTCTTACCATTTCTTCACTTTTAAAACTTTTCGTATGTTAAAATAGAAAATTAATACAAGTTTAAACCCACTTTTAACATTCTTTTTAGCCCAAACAGAAAAACCTTGTCATTTTCAGCAGAGAAGCTATGCTGTGACAAGCAAGGGAGTCCTGCTGGCTGGAGTGCCAGAGCTTGGCTTTCAATTCAGGCGATTCTAACGGTGTCCTGTACCGCCCACTGCTGCCTCAGCTCATCTGAAGCTAATTTAGATAGATCTGTGGGAGTGCCCAGCTCTGCACTAGATCACTAACTTGAGCCTAAGGTTGTTGTTAAAATTTCAAGTCATCTGTCTCTCTTGGTGTAAACCTCCGTTATAGACCTGGAAGCTGTTACAGTGTAGTACAGCCGTATGTGGGGACTGTCGTGTCAGCTTTAGTGTTAAAATCTAATTAAACTAGGAAACAAAGGCATATACCCGACAGCACTTGCAAACTGTGGCATCGGTTTAAAGCCTGATAGGTGTGAGCAGCTCCTTATCATCTGGAGCACAGGCTTGGCCCGAGACACACGCAGTACAGGGGGACATTACTGCCGAGCTGGTTACAACACTAACCGGGTCTTTGTATCAGCTGTGAGAGAGCAAAAGATACGTGATCCTGCATAAATACAAAAGGCACAAGCAAAAACATCTAAAGCAGGTTAACCCCCTTACGTGGCTAATTATGCATTTTGGAACAAGCCCGCGAAGGCCGGAGGAGCTCCGGGAACCAAGGGGTCGGTGCCGGTGAGCCCCAGCAACTCGGACGCACCTAGCGCTGGCACCCGCGAGCCCAGGGCCCCAGCCCGGAGCCCCGAGGCCCCGGCCCTGCGCTCAGGGCCGGTTCCAGGTCCGGGCCCTGCCGCGGCGGCCTCAGCGCGCCCGCCGACCGGGAGAGCCCGCGCCACCCTTTGTCCCCCTCACGGCCGCCTCA
>VZTI01005171.1:52243-77359 GCA_013397865.1 Struthidea cinerea
GCCCCCCGCCACAGGCCTCCCCCTTGCCCGCCGCGGGCCGGTGGAAGCCCATGATGCGGTTGATCCGCTCCTCCGAATTCATGAGCAGCTTCCTGCGGCGCAGCTCGGCGCGGCGCTGGGACGCCGAGAGCCCCGCGGGGGGCCCCGGGGGTGTGGGCGCTGCTCCCGCGCCGCCGTCCGCCATCCCCGGCAGCGCAGGCCCGGCACCGTGGGCCCGCCCCGCCCAGCGCGCAGGCGCCGGCTCCGCCCGCCTCCAGCCGCTGAAGCGGCCGCCGCCATTTCGCGTAAGGGCAGGAGAAGGGCGGGGCCCGCTGGGAGAGCGCTCCGCGCCCCCTCTCTGACGGCGCGGCACCCGCACTCAAGATGGCCGCCCCGGCCTCGGAAGTGACGTCACGGCGCGAGGCGCAGTGGCGTGAGGGCGGAAAGTGGCGATGGCGGCGCTAAGGCGGCCTGGGTGACGGTGGCAGCCCGAGCCGGGGCGGGGCTGTCCCCGCTGTACACACAGGACAGCTTTCAACCCCGTCACCGCACCACTGCGGGCGTGACGGTGCACACTGAGGAAACACCAACAGACAAGCACCTCTCGAGGACGCCAGAGCTACGGACATTATAAAAACAGGGAGTGTATTCACTTCTTTCCAATAAGATACAGTTGGCATAATATTCATCTTTATGTACACTAAAAGTCCGTTACACCTCTCCTTGTGTGGCAGGTGATAAAACTCTTCCCTTACCTGAACAGCCCCGTGGCGAAGCACAGCTAAACCAAATGACATGGAGAGTTCCCATCAGCACTCCACTGCCTTTGAGGGGCCTGGCGCCGAGCAGCTTCACTCCTTAACGCACTGGCACTTCACTGGGAACAGGACTCACCTCGAGATCCCGCACTTGGTGTTCCAAAACCCAGTGCCAGGACAGGCGCTGGCTGATCCCCGACCCACAAATGGAGTGGTGGAGTTCAGCAGCAGGACAGCGTGATGTGTATTGGGCAAAAAACCAGAGCTGACAAGTCCCGTTAATATTTCTACAATATTGAAAGAGAGAATTCTGTATTCAAAACCAGTTAAATACAGAAGTCAGACTACCAAGCTCATGCATTAAGTCATCTACGATGGGTCAGAAGCAGGAGTGACAACATCTCAAAAAAATTTGCAAGCATTAAGATGGAATGGCTTTTACAAAAAAGCTGCTGAAAGAACGAGATGTTATATAATGATACAAGATTACATAAAATAAAATTGATGATCATCTTGGAATGCTGCTGAAGGCTAAATTCCAACCATCACTGTCAGCTGGCTCCTGTGACCAACATGGTATTTATCTCAATTGATTAAATACATTGTTCTATTTTTATTTATAAGAAAGGAGTGATGGACTTGCATGAGTTCTTTCAATTAATTTTATTGAGTAGCCAAATCTGATAAATTAGCACAGATAAAATAAGCATTTGCATGTGTTACAAATGACTTTTTACAGGAATAAAACAGTGAAAATTACAAACTGTAAAAAGGAGGACAAGTAAATCCTGTCTCAAATTCAGAATGGGGAAGATTTATAACTTCATACTGAAGATCAAATGTTTGAGTTCAGAGAACAAAGATTTAATATTACAATATTATACACTACTTTACAAAATTAAATTTACTATAAGGATTACATCCGTAATAGTAAACAGAACCTTAAAATCACATTTACTGGTCCCTTAACTTAACAGCCATTCTGCATCTTTGATTAAATTCTGTTAAGAAATTAATTCTAAATAAAAGTGAATCATTCTAGTTATTGCAACACAGTCTATGTGGACTTAAGACTCAAATATATTAAATTTAAAACAATAATGAAAGCAAAGTAAAATGGATGGTAACAATGTTGGCTGAACACTAATGTGTCAAATACAGAAATAGTTTAAAAAAAAGTGTCCAACTACAAAAATAGACACACCTCTACCACACACTTACAATGGTAGAGTTGTCGTGATGAGATCTAAGTACCAGGGCCACTCTTGCCTACTTTTGCAGTCCATCTTCAGTGTCCTCATTTTTCAATGGTATGTAAAAATGAGACATCACAGGTAGTGTGTGTGTTCATGTTTCCTGTATTGCCGTTACAGCAGTACAAGTGAACCAGCAGGCCTTCCCCACTGCGAGGAAATAAACTAACAAAGTTCAGTACAGAATTTCTTTCAAAGTGAAGAGAACTCTGAGAGGGTTAATCTGACTCATTTATCATGTTTTGCTCTGTAAAACTTAGGGACTCAAATTCAAACTTGTTAACTGCCACAAAGACTGACATCTTCGGCCATTAGTCTGGTGTACATAAAAGCAACAAGGCCATCTCGAGTATTTATGTTTCTTAAAAAAAGGGATATAGTAGCAAAATACAGTCACAGTAAGAAACAGACTTTGGGTGGGCTATTTGATGCAAGGATGGTTTTCAATTCAACATCTGAGTGATAATATACCCAAAACACAAGGTTTAGGGCAGAAAGTATGCAAGTGCAGAGGTTCCATTTATGATTTAAATGAAGAGACCCCTTTTCCCCTCCCTGGAAAAAAAAAAGCAGACTTGTCAAAACTTAAAAGAAACCTCTTCACTATGACTAGAAACTGTGCAATTCTCTGAAAAGCAGTTCAAGTAAATATATTCCTGTTTGCTACAGAGGCAGCAGACAGGGAAGCTTAATTGGTTCTATAATAATCTTTTCATGCTGTTTTAGCCATTGTTCTGAACTTTAGCTTCTTGTGCTCAAGCAACAAGAACAATTTCTCCCAAGGAACTCCTCCTCCCCTAAAGTAAGGCAACTCCTGACAATCACGTGCAGCTATAGCTTGAAATGGGAGCAAATGTTTACCCAAATGTTGACCCTACTGACATTTTTATCTCCAAATGTCCTAAGCACAGTACATTTGACCACTTACAAGTGTTTTACCTCTTCAAGTTATTTGCCCCAGAAAGTTTTGCAAGACCTTTAAGTTTATCACTATTAAATAAAAAAGCAAACAAAGATTTTTCCATATGCAACACTTCCGTGGGCATTGGGATACAGTAACTTAAATACTCTTTACATTGGTAGCTATCAATGATAGCTTAATCTTCAAAACAGAAGAATTATCAATACACTTCTATAAAATTATTTAAATATTTTTTGTATATAAATTTTCACTTCAAGTCTGATGTCAGTTTCAATCTGTAGCTCTGGCAGGATCTGAGGGTATATTTAAAGCTTTTATTTGGTGCACACTGGCCTTAGACCTGGGCTCATTACACAGCTGCAGCAAAAACCCCTTTTTCTGAAAACTTCAGGCATGTCTGCAACCATATACAAATCTTCAAATGCAATATAATAATTTTGTTCTTGGAAAAAATAATTTCCAATTTTCTTGTCAGAATATTCAATGTCGCAGACCAACATTTGGTCTGAAGGGCTGCCAACAAACTTGCTTCAGAAACACACCAGAACTGAGGGGCCCAACATTCCTTAACGTCAACAAGAGCCAAGAGTCTACTGAACATAAACCAAACAAAATCTGAGATAACCTTCCTTGCCCTTCCCTTCCCACACCATTCATAAAATTGAAATTAAAACTATTCCTTCTACTGAAGAAAAGCAAAGCTTACTGTCTACCTAAGTCTACTTTTGCTGCCAACTCAGCCAATGACTTTTTAAAATCTGTCTCATGTAGGGCCCACTCTTCCCCACTGTTTTTAAAATTAGAATACTGACTTATTAATAGCTTCAACAAATTCATCCACCTTATCCAGGTTAAGCTTACCTTTAGTCCTATTAGCCATAATCCAATCCAAGCACTGGATTCTACACTTCACAAACATTTGTTCATTTCACAATGAACACTTCTTTCATTGCTACTTTAAGCATTAAGATGAACATTGAGATGCTCTGTCTGTAATCACTGGATGCACTTAGAAAGAATTTCCCTGCAAATCATGATAAGTATTGTGAGGTTTTATATCTAGCAGAAAAAAAAAAAGGCGAAAAGTTACAGAAATATACATTTTGAACAACAAAGAACTCTTTATTTTACAAAATGTATTTCACCTTTGCAGTATTGCCTTTGTAAATGTACTTCATGCTGCAACTACTTACAGTAAAAACACGATTTGCAGCAAATTAAAGGTGCTCAACCAGTTCCAACAGTTTGATTTTTTTTAAGGTACAATATTATGTAGTTGCACATTTGATTCTCAGATGTGGTCCTTTATTTGCTTTAGTTCGTTGAAATCACAGTGAGAACTTCTCATCAACTGCCTCAGGCCACAGATTTAATGAAGATATTACAAGCACAATCATTCTTTACTGCAAAATCTTTCCTTAAAGAAGTGAGCCAAAGGCTAGTGTTTCATTTATTCACTTGCTGCTGTATATGAAGGAGGAATTCATAGTATGATAAGGCTGATTCTGTTCTGTCTTCAATCATATTTTGCAGAAAACTTGATTTCAATGGACTCTCATCCCTTAAAAACAAAAATATAAGTGTTTGAGTGAAATAAACATTTGCCAAGGGCTACTGTGCATTAATATAGTTACAGGTCAAGTGGCAAGACATTTCATGTGTTCTTAAGCTCTTGAAAAGAGGATGTCAAATAGCCCTTGTAGTGATTAATCCTAGTAAGTGCTCTTACCAGCATTTACTTCATTTATCTGACATTAACTAAAGATTCTCCTGTGACATTTAGTCTTTTTTTAGTCTTTTGACATTCTAATTTGAGATAACTCGTAAATCATATCTGTAGTCAAATCTGTCAGCACAGCACACACTATCATTAAGAATTCCATTAAGAAAGTTCAGTATATGATATCCAAGTATGTACTGTTAACAGGTTGCTGAAGAAGCAACAAGACTGTTAAAAGCCACTTACTTTATTATATATAGTATAGGAAAGAAAGGTCTCTGTTCTCTCAGCCAGGAAATGAAAGCTCGTGTTCTGATGGATTCTGCAGTTTCAAGTTCTGGGAGATGTGTCTGAAAGGCAAAGGGTTTCATTAATACAAGTAGGGTATTTTTCAGAAAAACAGTAAAAGGAACACAAACTTGCCCAACTCATTAGGCATAAAGAAAACCCAGACAGATTCTTTTTGTGATGTATAGTTTGTCTTGTCTTCTTCGAAAGGGCTTGAAACAGTCAAGAGCACTAAACTGCTATCAGCTGTCAGAATGGTGATGACTGAGCTGTGATTGATTCCTGTTTTGTTGCAGAAACTAAAGGATTTCCTACACTAACCCACTGTGCTCACTGTTTGCAAGGGTTCTTAGTCTGCTCCCACAGGTCTGAGAAACTCAATCCTTGTCAGCCTCTTCATACTGTATTTTCATCGGGAGAAACTCCAAGAGGTAATGGAAATTATTTCTTTCCTTGAATCTGGGTCTATACCACTAGAGGGCTAATATCTGAGTAGTGGTATTTTAATTCTCATGCAAATGATATTCTGGCAGCACTGTATGACTGATGTACAGCAGAGCAAGCACGTACCATATTCTGTGGTATTGAGCCATAATTTGGAACTCCAAGGACTTGGCTGATAAAGCCCTGCCCACAGTTCTTCCCGATCCACAGAAACATCACCTGAAAGACACCCATCAATAACAACATTAATCCAACCCAAAACACACCTCAGCAGTCATGTACAAATTTTGTGTTCTCAAAAAGAACACACCAAGTAAATTTGGATACTTTTTAAAGTCCCCACCACCACACAACTTACAGAGCCAGCATCCATAAGATAAGCACCATCCCTACTCAGCTTCTCCACTGACAGCTGGAGAAGGGGTGGCTGAGGTATAGTTCTGTCATTTATGTTAAGAGCCCCCTGAAAGAAGGAAGAAGAAAAACAGTGGTTCACATCTTGATGCAAAGAAACAGAAGAGTATGTTAAATAAGAGTAGGATCTATTACACTGAATACTGGAGCTGGAATGTTTTTCTCAGTTTAACTCAAGTCAAAGTGTGTAATTTACTAATACATCTTAATGTTTTATTTAGAGAGGGTGAATTTCATCAAATATATCTTAGTTAGTTAGTTCTAGAACTGGAACATCCCATTTGTTATGTACCAAGGATGTGATTTCTAAAATTGTTCAGGGTTTTACATAAACATTCCCTGTTCTCAAAACTTTTTGACATTTTAAAATAAAGGAAGCTACAAAGGGACAAAAAACACATTATGATGTCTTAATGTATATGGGATTTATAGCACAAGATAATGACGCAAGGCAAAGATGAAATAAATTAGAAAAAACCTTCTCCATCCATCCATCCATAGCAAAGCACAGCTTCTCTCCAGAATTCATCAATCCAGTTCCAAATAACAAATGCATAAATGCAACAAGTGGGAGAATATGAAACATTACACTTTAGCTGTGCAGCTTTAATATGGAAAACTTGGGAGATTTTTAACATTTACTTTAACATCACACAAATCTTTGGGATCAAACAGATTATGTAGCAAGGCAAAGACTCACCTCATCTGTGAGATTATCGACTCTGTACAGACTGGGATGCGTCATGAGCATGAGGTAAACAAGGGGCTGGTTTTTCACCTGACACATGGTAAAGATGCGTTCATCCAAACGTGTGTTTGTCCCAGTTTGAAATGCTTTCTGCAAACAATCAGCCATTTAGTTTAACCATTAAACCAAAGCAAGATAAAGTGAATTTCACGCATCACTTACTGCTTATTTCTAACTTACTTAAGTTTTAGAGATGTGCCCTAAGTGTTTTCTCACGGTCTTTTACTTCTGGTATTTTACTTCTCCATAGTTCTCTTCAGTGTTTCACATATAAATCATAGAAGTCTCATTATTCCCATTTCTGGATTTTAGAATTAACCTTGACCTGTCACCATCAATCCTTTCTAGAGAACACTACAGCCGAGATGAAAGCACCCTGAAATACGTCTCTTTAACATACACCTCAAAAATGCTACTTGATAAAATTTAAAAGAATAAATATTGGAGCAGTTTACAATTGGCTTCAATGTACAGAATCTTAGGTCTGTATTTACAGGAAAGAAATACTCCTGGCTTGTTGGGACCACAAATACAGCTATAAATCAAAGTAGGGCTCACTCCTCCCACTTGACTGGGTCAAATGCTTATCAAGCCTTTCACATAAAAAAGCTCAGCATGAACATGCTGGTTAATGCCTAATCAAGATGTATGAATCCTAAACTTCTCTTTGAAACAGAAAACCAGTTCGTCCAACACTTAAATGACTTCTAGTATCAGTTCAGGTAGATTAAATTAAAAAATACTTACGTTGAGCAAATACTGTGAAATGCTTTAAACCTACTGCAAGAACAACCAGCCAACTCCTTCTCTGCCACCCACCCAACTCTCTTCTAATCCACACTGAACTGCTACGTGGATCTACATTTCCAGAAATGCACAAAAATGAGATTCCTGAGAAAACACTATCACTACCCTGACACATTCTCTTCACCAGTCAGTGTCTATTATTTTGCTCTTCCATTGCTTAAAACATTTATACTTTTGATTTTACACACACTTCTAAATTCCTGCTTTTAAACTAAATCATTCTCCATCAAAGAATTGTCCTTTTACTTCAGGCTGACCTGCCAAACAGAATCATCCTCTTGCCTGGCTTCCTTTCCCCTCTTACCTGTTTTAAGAGTGCCAGTATATAAAGTGGGAAGAGCCGCAGTGAGTGGGGAGCTGTGAGCCCAGGCTGTTGGATGCTCAGCACCGACGAGCGATAAGCAGCTAAAGAATCTATCACTGCATTGACCAAGGCATCCCGAGCATCGCTCAGCGTAGCGGAAACGGAGCGGTCCACAGCTAAACACAGAGTACAAGGCTCAAATAAGAGGGGTTTCCTCCCTTGGCAGGAATACAGTCACATACATTAACTTCTCTCATTTTATCATATATGTCGATGCATCTTAAGCTTTTACTACATTCTAGGGGAAGTCAAGTGCTTCAGAAAAAAGCTGGGGGCCCACGATGATGCACCAGACTAAGCCTAAGTCCAGGTGATTATACACAGCTCTATTGATCCTTCACCTAAGCCAAGCATTAAAACCAAAAGTCTCTTAGGTTTGCAACTTAGAAAGCACTCTTAGAACAAGGGAGAACCTTTTCTTCTAATGCCACATCCCAGAGGATTATTGCTCAGAGCTTTAAGGATACGACCCACACATATCCAAACAAGTTCTTAGCACACTCACCCATGTTGGCTAAGAGCCCTGTGATGGCCTGCACATCTGCCCCTAGGTACACATCACTCAGTGTTGTGACAACAGGTAAGCACATGGTGTGGACACGAATTCGTCTTTCACCTGCAAGAAAAGAAAACTGTAGCCTCCATACTTGTTTTATGAAACAACACTACAAATGCCACTGTTGGCTCAGTCTAACCTTACCTTTGCTGGAGGTGTACAGGAGAGCTGACTGAAAAGAAACAACTTGCATATCAGTAAGACTCTCTTCCACTGACATCTGCACAGCGTATCCCGCATCTGGGTTTACGTTGGGTAACGACAACAAGTCTGTAGAGCGTACAAAGAAGTTCCCATGGAAAGTATGAATGGAAAGACCTGCAAGATAATAATGAATCAGTTAGGGTTTTATAGCTGTGAAGTACAGGCACCATATACAGATCTGCCATCAATGTAGATCACTCTGTATTGAAATGTTCCCTTTAAGTGAAATACATTATCCTCAGAAAAGGTAAATACCACAAACTGACTACTGATCCAAAGAATCCATAAAGCCTAGCAGAAAGCGGGAATTAGCAAGGCAAATCAATGCAGAGTAGTAGAAAGTATCTAGATTACAAAAACCGTCCCTTGTTGAACGAGCAGTCCAGCAAAATTTCCAGTTTTGACCATTACAAAATGGAACTTGGATGCCAGAAAATACCCTGCAAATAGAGTCTTTAAAAAACTGTCTTATCCCTGGCACTGAATTTTACTTTTCTAATCTTTACCTTTTAATCATTTAAGCTTACAAAATAGCTAGAATACCAAAGAACATGTTCCCAAACAGCAGCAAACACCCACTTCCCTCTTCTCCACCCCCCAAAAATCTAAGAAGGTGAATTCAGACCTTTGGTGCATCTTATCCTCATGACAGCCTCAAACCCAATTTTTCTAGTTAAATATCGCTTCAGTTCCTTTTGCAATTTCTCCACCTGGACAGGGTTGTGTTTATGATGGTAAGATTGGTAGTAGTAGACACTACCTGCAGAATACCTTGATATACAACCTGAAACAAAACCAGCATACATTGGAGAGTGCAGACAGTTGCTGCTGTAGTCTTTAAATTATTAAATTGTTCACACCTGCAAATCGCTCAGAGACACAGTTACAGACCTGCCTACAGACACACATGTAATGCAACTGTATCTCCTAGTATGTGATAGTTTCAGGTGTGAAATAATTTTCCATTGACCTGAAACTGCTGTCACTTGAAAGTCTGGTTAAATAGAGAAAAATAATTAGAATGCTAATAAAACTTGCTCTAAAGAAAATTACACTGATGGTTAAAAGGCATAAAAGGAAGAAAGTATTTCAGCTACTTATATCAGTAGCACAAGAATCCTGACTCACTAAGGGAGGACATGAGACTAAGTAGGTTAAATCAGGACTGAAAGATTACATTCTATTCACTGTCACTGCTCAGCAAGGATAAGTTTGCATCTTGACACACTAGATTAGTTCAAATCAGGTTCATCTACTAAATATTAATGCAGATTCTAATGTAGCATTTGCTCAAAATATAAGAGTTACATGCCCCAAAACAGGTTGATATGACTTACCTAGAGAAGCCAAGTCAGAATATTGCCCACTAAGAAGAAATAAATCCACTGCAACCTGTTGCCCTGAGCAGTCCAAGGCCAACTTCTTGTAAAAATCAGTCGATGGTGTCAGATGTATGTCCTGTTAACACAGTTGAGGATTACAAAATACAAAGGAAATTCAGATAGACTCATACATTTATTGCCTGTTTTCAGGGACACTAATAATCAATTCTACATCATTGATTAAAAATATCTTACTAAAAAAAATCAGGTAATTAATTTGTGCTTATATTGCTTGGGTTTTCTTTTGTTTTTTCTACTACTTTAACAAAGGAGCAAGACAAGCACAGAATTAACCCAGAAGAGGCAATCCCAGAACCACCTACATGCACAGAACAGGGTTGTTAGTACTCTCAACCTTTTTGCTTTCCGAACCTTTGCTGTTGCTCTTTGGTTTGGCTCTTCTCGTGACTTTAGTGCTCCCATTCCCACAGATGGGAGCTGTGTCTGGAAGACAGTGATTCTACCTCCAGTGGGGGACATCAGTTTAAAGGCAGCCTGTAATGCAGGCCCCAGAGCACTCTGAGTTTCCAGGGACTTAGTAAACATCTGTGGCAATGTCTTCAACAGATCTTGAATTAGCTACAAGTGAGAAAACAGTATTAGGCCTATGAGTCTTCATGGTTTTCTACTTTATATAGAGCTGATTGCTGAACATAACCAAGTATTAACACTTCTAATATTAAGGTAGTAAAGAGAAAGTCCTAGAAAAATTGAAGTACTGTCTTGTTTCAGGTTGGCAAGAATTTACAGTGACAGAGATGAAAGACCTCTTTTTTTCCCTCACACCTGGCACTTGAACATTAATTAGTGAGCACTAATTAATCAAAAAATTACCAAACATATCCTCATCTATGCAAATGTCATTAGTTATGTAAGAAAGTCCTTGCTTCTTACCTCTTTATTTTCATTTAAATTTACTAATAAGTTTTCTGGCATTGGTATAAATACATCTGAAAGGGAAAAAAATTATTTCAGTTATCTTTTAAAAACACATCAAGCTTCCTCTGACTTTATTTGCCAACCATCATACTTATTGGAAAAAATACACAGTATCAGTGTACTAACCCATGTAAACATAATTATGTGGATTTCTTTTTTTCTCATAAGCATTCCTGTGGCTAGAATCCCATGTGAGAGTAGCAATCAACAGGGCTGAAGGCTAATCAAGATTATTAAATAAAATCACATAGCGAATATTTCCAGTGTTCATTCTACCCTGTCCAATAACATCCGGTGAAAGGCAACTTGAAACAAAAGGCAGAAGGACAAGCACTAAGCACCAGCCACCAGAAAATCTATAGAAATGTATCCAGCATCAGTATTTGGGATTTCAAGAAGAATCTAGAGAATTGTACAAATTAAACTAGAAGTTAGGAAGGCTGTCTTCATGTTTGAAGTCATGAGCAGCCACAGCATTGCTCAGACATCAGGGAGATATCTTCATAAACAAACTCATACATATGGTACTTCTAAAGTCATTACTAGAGAGATTAATGGTGTGATCTAGAAACTCCCACCAGATACATATTTTTAAAGGCTGTCATAACCAGAAGTCATTAATAGGTACCGATGACAACATTTATTTCCGCATACCTTCAATATCTGAGACTATAAGCATCTGAGGCTGAGAGAGACCTTCCTGAAGACTGTAGAAATGGATTGTGCTGTCAAACGTTATGAAGCCTATTTTTGTTCTAGTGTTCCCAGGAAGCCTGAAAATGAGACATATGGTATTCAATGAGATGAAATTTCATTTCTGCAGGCTTTTTATTTTTTTTTTTAACATCCACTGCATCTCTCCATGGTTCTTACCAAGCAGTTAGCTTAACAGCTAGACTGCAAGAACTTCACTAAGTCATTTTGGACAGAACAAAAACCACAACAGAAAAGGAACTCATGGTAGAGTCACCTAGCAGGTATGTGAAAACCTTTTAAGAGGGTAATCGGCAGTGGAAGAAAAGGAAGAAATAAACTGCAAAATACCAATGAGTGTTTATATATGCATTTTATGAAAAGTTTATTAGATGTATGACTCTTTTTGGCAAATACTTATCTAAATTTCAGGTTTTAAACAATACAGTTCAAAATATATCATAAACGTGATGCATATATTCTTTAGGGGATTGGTGAAGCATATAGGAAAGAGTCAGACTGAAAATCAAGTCTCAAAACTACCTTTTATACTGGTGTAGCTATGATGGGAAAAAGACTACAGCTTTATGGCACATTTTAACACAACACTGGCCATTGCTAGCCCTCACTAGGAAATTTGTGTTCCAGACAGAAAGAACTGGCATGTTGGTGTCTTTCACAAGTTTCTTAAGAGGAATGAAAATTGAACATTTTAAGAAAAAAGTACTTACGAGTCAAGATTGTCTAACAAGGTCTGGCAGACTGTATTCAAGTATCCTGTCTCTATTGCATTGTGAGAGACATCAAACACAAAGAGGTACACAGGCGGCTGAGGTGGACGCAGCTGAGCAAAAAAAAGATTACCGTTAATTTTCAAATAACATTTCTTAGATTGGGTTTATTCTTTTCAATGCAAGTTTAAACTGTTAAAACAGCACGCAGATGATAGCTAAAATTTCTGAATGCATTTGCCTCTTATTTGGTAATACCAGAATTCTAATTTTCTTCAGAAGAGACCTACATATTCTAAATACAGAACAACTTTGACATCATAAATGTTTAGAAGTGAACTCTCTGAAGTTCTCCTCATGAGTTCTCAGATACACTCCTTAAGGCAACAGCTGTTCTACTGAACTGGAAAGCATGCTCTGAAACAAAGCTTTCTCTGACTTCCCTCTGAAAATAAAACAAAGGGAAAGAATAAGTAAAAGTAAATAAAGCCTTACCATGTATTCAGATGGAGCCATAAACTCAATAGTAGCATTCTGGACTTCAGGTCTTTTATGAGGTTCTCCATAAACTCTTGTCACAGGATTATACAGGAATTCTTCAGGAACTATGCAGATACATTTATATATTAGTATTTCACAGTAGTGTTAGTTGTGCTGCGTTTTAAAACAAATATATCAAGTCTTTTGTGGCTGTTGGGCAACACGTGGAGAACTACACTAGGCAGTGTCATTCACTTACACTTGTCACCTGCAAGGGTACCCTGAGGGACCACTTGGGCTTATTGTGTTTCTTTAGGGATACCACTGTCGCTGGGAAACATTTCTCATGACTCCCAGAGTGACTGAGAACAATCCCCCTACTGATGCGGCCAACAACACTCCACTCTCAAAGCCTAAGGTGGAAAAGGTTAATTGCAACACTTTAAAGCACATTTAAAACTTACCATCATTCACTCTATAGCACAAATTGCATTTCCATCTCCTTTGGTCTAGGAAGCTGACAAAAGGGTTAATGTACGTCCGGCAGGAACGGCATCTCACAATAATACTGGAAGTGACCACTGGCAATTGCTGGAAAAGAAAGGCTTCCTGTTTTAAAGCACCCTCACCCTGCAGCTGTTCATTTGTGGTAACACCACCACCTACACTGGCCTGGCTAGTGAGTCAAAGCATCCTTGTTGAAAGAAGGAGTACTTCTGCATCCTCACAGCATCCCTGCAATTCCTTAAAATGACAGGTAGGAGCTGAGCTCTAACATATTTGACTGTGTAGATTCCCTTTCCAAGCCTCTAAATTCTTGGATTTTACACTGATGGTTTAAGACCAAGTCCTGCACCCAATACAGATCAAAAGGCAGGGGAAAAAACACCCCACATCTTTGAAAAATTAATTAAACTGAGGAAAAAACCCAGTGTTTAAGAGAGACACTGCTAAATTCAAAGTCTCCTGGCTATCTCATGACATCCAAATCCCTTCAATTTTGTCAAGTCTTGAGTTTAGTACTAGGTCTGAAATTAGTAATTACAACTGATACATGGAATTTAGATGTGTTGCCTTCTATCACAGTCCAAATTCTGTGCTGCCTTTAAGCTTTTGGTTTTTTGAGGTTTGGGAGGGTTTCTTTTTTATTAAAAAGTGAGACCTGAAGATTTAAAAATGGTAGGGAGAAATAATTCAGAAAAATTACAGTGATCTGTATGGAAGAAGGAAACGTCAGTTACCAGGGTAGTTCTTCTGGGCCAAGATACCTGCCCTTGTTTTATAATTCATTGTCCATTGTCTGGACTCTAGTAAAGGCATAGTTGATATTTCAGCATGTAAAGTTTTGAATATTTCTCATACCGATAAGTCTTTGAAAGGATGAAGCAGGAGCCCCAAAGGAAGTTTGGCTTTATTCAATAAGGCCTGAGTTTGAGGAATGTTAGTCAGGGTACAGCGGAACAACCTACATGGAGGACAAAGGGTTATTTTCAGAGGCTTTCAAATAAATTATGATTTCAGTAGTACAGTATATTTTTCTAGAGCTGTTGATGGTGAATTTCCATTTCCAGATAAAAGATCTTCTCCATCTCTGTCAAATAATTTTGTTTCTGTCTGAGCTTGACCCCCAGTACATACTTTGAGTTCTTATTTTATACAAATACTCTTTACACAGAACTGAGTGTCATTTTAGTCACTCGAGTCAAAGTTAAGCCTAACAACACTCAAAGTTGCACCAAATCTTTATACACTAAATGCTATTTTGGAATAAATCAGAACTGGCAAAGTTTAAAAAGTGGTTTTAAATACTTAGTAACTATAAACAACCCCACAATCATTTCCTGAGTCTTGAGCACTCAGCAGCTTCCACAAAGTGCAGATGTATGTGGCAGTTTTGCAAATCCTGTCCAGCTTGTTTGCATGAACAACGTCACAAAGGCACTGTTATTTCCTTTATCTACCATAAAAATATTTGCAAAGCAGGAGTCCCTGGCTATGCACAGTTTGGTTGGTCTCCTCAAGAGAGAATAATTGATTAACCAACTGCCAGCCTCTTGTTTGAAATGTCATTTGCTCCATTGTTTTAAAAAGTTACTTTCAATACAGAGGTCACCGACGCTTCTTCATACACAATCTTTTGGTGTACCTCCCCTGACTGAATTAACTCTCATTTTATATCTTCTCATCCATACCCACTGCAAGGCATAAAATTTTTGTACTGTACCTATCTACAGCTGCTCTGTAAGCAAACTTTTCCTCATACTTTCTACACAGATGATTTGCCCCTTTTCAAAGTTAAACCCACTTACTGCCTTTATCTTAACACAGTGAAGCCCATTTTCAATATTTTCTTCTCATAAAATTAAGAAAATATTTTGTGAAGTTATGTTTATAAGTAGGAATTTATACTTCTATCTATTTTGGTGAATTATAGCAAATGCATGATCTTACTCAGGGTTGCAGTTGAGCTTCTGGATGTCTTCATGCAAGTTGGGGACAGGAGCCTTCAAGAGGGTGGTGGGAAGAATATTTCTTTCTTGAAGAAGATTCACAGGTCTTAACCCTTCCTGCTGTAGACTCAGGCCACCCATTGATGCAGTTAAGTGATTAGGGCCCAGGGCAGGCTAGGGTCAAATAATATTTCAAAAATTAGCACCAATTATTTGGATGAAACCCACAGTCCATTTAAAAGTCCATTTCAGTTTGTTTTGCTCATGTACTAACTGCCATTGCATGCATAGATTTAGAAATACTGGTTGTCACATGAACTTGACTTATGCATGTAACATAATAGAGGAAAAAAGTAGCACAACATGGCTATAAAGCTCTTGAAATACAGAGGCTCAGCTGGTGAAAGTGTTGGTCAGTTCACTTTGAAAGTTCAGGGAAAAAAAACCCAAATACTTCAGCTAACAATAACAATGCCAGGGAAGAGAAACATGCCAGAAGCAGCTGAAAGTTTCAAAGAAACATCCTGAACAGATACGAGGGTGGAACACTTCACAAAGAGCTGGCACACGGCTTTTCCAAACTGGTACCAAGTCACAGGCAAAAGCATTAATTCTGGGCTATGTCTGTCCTCTTGAACAAATGGTGCCCAAACAGGGAACAAAAGAAGCAGCACCCCAGGGATGCACAACACACACCAACCATCACTTTTCTTCACCCGCACCCCGCCACCAGAGGTAGTACTGAGATAAAAACCAGACAATCTTTACCTGGTGGAAATGTTTTGATCCATCTGGATATTGCAAAGCAGAGGCATTCATTCCTGGTGCTCCAGGTGGAGAAGTATGTTGGTAGCCTGGAGGTAAGGCAGGGTAAGAATACCCAACACTTCTATTCATCTTAAGATTCGGGGCTGCAGGAGAGTGATGTGGAGTTGCTGGAAGCAGAGTAGACAGATACTTAATTGCTGAAGAACTGTATCTTACTTGAGGCATTAGCACAACAGGAGAGCTGCCTGTTTAGTTTCTAAGAGTAAAAAATACAGCTGCTGTCAACTTTGCAAAGGTTTTCTCACCCGCTTTACATACTACAGTCAAAGACATGCTAACTGTCAGTGCTTCAAATTTTGTATTTAGCTTCAAGACAGGCATTGAACCAAGTACATATGTTTCTACACAAATGCTTAAGCTTCTATCTTTCCCAGACTCTTAGAAGTTCCATAATAATAACAACCATTTTTACTCCCAAAGCCTTACCCATGAGGCCACCACCTTCAATTGCGTCATAGCTGTTTTGCACTACAGACCCATCACTGGCAGCAGATCTGGCATCACCTTTTAAGAAAACACAGGAAAATTTTGCACAAGTTATGAGTAAGTTTTAATGAGGCAACTGCAAAAAAAATCCTACTTGCTGGATGAATATTAAGACAAGCATAGCTTGAATCTACTTTGGTTTTAACCCAGGATGAAACTGAATTAAATAATACACTTTGGCCTCTTTCTCACACACACATCCCCTGCAGAGGTTACCTCAACAAAGAACATTCATAAAACATCACAATCTTTTCTTTTTAAGGAAAACAAAAGTCCCTACACTTCTGGTTGAATAATCTTTTACGATTCCTTTACATTAGGGATTTGCCACAGCTTCCAAGCCAACATGCAGTGAAGGATCAGGGGACACTCCCTCCTCAGCAGAGGAAGTCTCTTTATGCTAGCTGCAGTTTTCCAAGTACCCTGAAGAACCTCTTCTACTGATAATTCACAGAAACACCAAATTCCCTATGCTTACACACTTAGTCCACTACTGCTCACCAAGCAGCAACAGCTCTGACACAGTCACGTACCAGTCAAGATAGAAATTCAACCTAAGACAGGGAAAACCTTGAAAAACCTCAGAGAGTGCTCCCAAAGAACAGTTTTTGGTAAGCCAACTGTGTCTAAATATACTAACACAACTATATATTGCTAAGGAGAAGTAGGTACTCTACTTTTATTACAATTTTTTATTAAAATCTTCAAAGATGACCCAGTAAAAGGAACTTACATTACAAACTGAATCTTGCTAGCAGCAGTCAACCTGCTTCATAGACTAAACATTTTTATCTCTCCAGGGCTCTGAAAATGTTTCTCTTCATTACAAAGAAAATATTTTCTAAGCAAAAGCTGTTTCTAATGCATTTCATACATTCCAAACTAAGCTAAATCTCAATATGAGATTGTACTCACACAGCCACCAGACACAATAAACTGTTGATGTGAACATGCAAGGAACCAACACCTTTGACAGAACTATGTATGTAAAAATAAGGCTGCCGACTTGCATGTGGCCCCATCTAGCATGGGCACTAATGCCAAACAACTGGAGTCTGTCTGATACAGAGTCCTGAGGAGTTCTTAAACAATGGCATATTTGTGCAGGGCCCACAGGAGACACAAAGTCAGGTATCTGTCTACAACAGCTGACACTTCACAGCCTCTAGCAACTTCCTTCAGAAAACTAACAAATGCAAGAGGTACCGTTTCAGTGATTTTACACAGAGAAGAATAAGGTACAGCTACATAAACAGCAAGGAAATGCAAGGTCCACATTTTAGCTCTCACTGTAGAATGAACAATACAGGGAGTCATGCATGGATTTCTGTCCTCACAGCAGTCAGGGATGCAGAGAAATGAGAATTTCACTGTTGCTTTATAACACAAAAAAGGAAAAAAGCAATGCCAACTACAGGAGACATGGCCATGTAAAACAGCACTTGGAAATTTATTTTTAAGTATTAATTTCTTAAATGTTATTAATGTCTGTCTACAAGAAGAATTTTTCTTCTTTCCACGTCCTCACCTGCTCTTTTCAGATTAAATTGTTAGTATCGTATTAGTTTGTATTAGTATCAATTTTACAATTTGAGTCTCTAATAGACCAATGTGTTTGACTTTAAAGGATGCTTATTACATCAAGTCGCCATGTTTGAATTCAACATAAAGAGCAAAATATTTCTTACCTTCTTGGTTTGCAGCTGATTTTAGCAGAGACTGTGCACTAGGTGGTCCTGCTATCGCTGTTGATGGCCTAGGTGGACCACCAACTGGTGGAGGTCCTAAAGGTGGCCTTGGAGGGTGGAGTGGAGTTAAAGGCTGAGTCACTGGTGGAGGTGCAGATCCTATAAAGAGATTAACTTTTAGGAGGAGTTTAACCCAGCTGAAAAAAGTTACAGAAATTTTGTTACAAAAACACACAGATTGAATTCTAAATATTCCTGTTATTCAGAGGATGAACAGCATAAGATACATAAATCCTAACATGCGGGTAGAGGGTGTCAACTGCAGTTTGTTTCTTTCATGCTTTTCTCATTCTGGGTTCCTGTAGCTACTGATTTCTTTCAGCTTTTTGTTGCTATTGCTGGCAAAAATGTCAAGATGTACTGAAAACATCCCAACTTTATAACTAAGTCTGGAGTGACCACCAAATAAGCTAACTTATTTTTAAAAGGGATCATTGTTATACAAAAAAAACCCCAGGGAAATTGCTCAGGAGGATTGAATGGATATAAAAATTACTTATTCCAAACACTTACTCTCATTTCATATGCCGCCTTCCAAAATTTCTCTGCATTTTCCTCGCAAATTCCAAAGTACTAACTGTTTATTCCAATTAACTGCCAGAAATAGTTTCATAAATTCTGTGAGCTTAAGACATTTTGACCATCATAACAAAATTAGGCAGGCATATAACAAAAAAACCTAGCAGCAATAAAAATCTCTAATAAGGCTAAAAGCACTTCACAAGAAATATTATTTGCTTTTACATGGAAAATATTTCTCTACTTAAGTCCTGTTTGCATGCTCAGTCAGAAAAAAGCTCTGTAACAACAGACAGCAGTTTGGCAAAGAGAAACTTGAGTATTAACTGTGTTTCCATAATAATCACAAGTTGCACAATAGAGCTATTTAGTGTTAGAAAAGCTTTTACCTCTGCATATACCAGCAGTCAAGCAGCAGGAAAAAAGTCTCCTACTTTTAGAGTACTTTCTGAAGACTGACAATTATCATTAAATGTGAAAATTACAAGTTTGGGGGAAGGAAGCTTTCCATTGAACTGACCTCTATTTCAACAGCACAGAATGCTTTTCGGTTTTCTTTTCAGGCTGTGCTCCAGTTATTTGCATCAACCTGACTAAGGCTGTTCAGAAAACTACCTGAATCAAGTGGTTACAGAAAATCCAACAAGATGAGCATGCTCACTAAATAGAACTAGTTTTCAACGGTGAAGTCCTGAACTGAAATATGCTAGTGCTCCAACAGCCACCCCAGGAAATGGTGAAAGTCACAGAAACAGCATCACCCACACACAGCATCCCAAAACAATGAGACACTATTCAGGAGTTACCTGCTCCAGCCAGCTGAAACACCCAACCTGTGCACAGAACTTCCATTTCTAACCCAAAGAAAGCATCCATGTATTTCTGATGGGTGTATCTGCTTTGACAATCTTCCACAAGCAAAATGTCACTGTAGAATCAATTCTGTACTCATTAGTTTTAAAAAAGTCATTGAAAAATGGACATTGGTAAGATATAAAAAGTCCTGGTTACCTGGCTTCATGTAGCTGTTCTGCAGCGAAGGACCCCCCGGAGAAGCAGCATATTGATAACTCCCTGGAGGATTTGTACTTCCTGATAACGATGACGGTGGCTGAGCTGACCCTGTCCCAGGCACAGGAGCCAAATGGCTTGTTTGAGCCCCAAGTGGCTGACTCACAGGAGTCTGGCTGTACTGCCAGTTTGAAAGCACTGGTGGGCTGGCTCCAGGAGGAAAGCTTCCAGCAGATGATACAGCCGCTGAGTTCTGTAATGCAGGCAGCAGCACTTGTGGAACAGGACCTGGCTGTTGTACTGGTGACCCGGAGAAAGCTGCCACTGGTGGTCTATTGAGAGTCTGGCCAGGTCCTTGGTAATTGTTTAATTGAGAAACATTCTGAGAGCCACTATAGCTATACTGTCCAGAAGACTGATGTGGAGGAACCTTTGCTGGCATCTGATGGGAGTACGATCCTGGAACCACAGGGCTGTATCCCTGGCCATCTGGGGAATGCATCAGCTGATTTTGAACAGGGCCTGGAAGCAAAAAAACCCCACACTCTTTAGGAAGTCAGTGTTGTGTATCACTTCTGAAAATAAAAGGTGTTCCTGTGAATACCTTTCCTTAGGATTTTATTAGTGTCCAAGCCATTTTTAATTTAAACCATTAGGTGTGACAGCAGTACTACTGCAAGGGACATGAATTTGGCAGTATTTTGCTATCGACACTTAGATCTTTGTTTTGTTTTACAGTAGCCTTGCAACCACTAAGCATTCCAGTACCATCCATGCTCCTGGATTGAAACTCACACAGGACCCCATTCCAGTCTTCAGAAACCCCCAAAAGCAAGCTGCCCACAGAGGAGCACTGTCCCACACCGTTGGCAATAGCACACGTGAGCAGACCAAAAGCAGAAGATCCATTGCGTAAGAGCTCCGTTTCACATGACGGCTGACACCAACCTACACGTCAGCTTACCACGACGACACCGCCAGCCAAGTGCCAGCATAGGTCACCACACTACTTCTCAAGTGACAGAGTTAATCTATGAAAGTTTCTGCGGTTAATTTTAGTAAGAGAACTATTCATACACATACTGCTCATGTGAGTGGCTAACTGGTCACCGACACAGAATGAAGGGTAAGTTCATCATAAAATAATTCACCAGTCAGGAAAATAAAACTTGACAGGTTAATGATGCTCTTTATGCATTTGTTGGTTGGTATACGTGAACTAAGTTTTACTCATTTGAAGAAAAAAAATTGAAAAAAAGGCTAATAACTCTCCAAACAGTAAACACTGACAAGAGCATCATCAGATTCCTGCATTACAGAGGAACACGTTGACAGAATCCCATGGGATTTCCAGTGCAATAAGAGCTCCATCAAGAAAGATACTACCACAGGTTGTTCATACCATTGCCACAAAATGGACATCCTGAAGAGAGACTATCAATTTTCAAGTGAAACCCTTCTGAGCAAAACACACGAAATACTGCAGGCCACAGCCAGCCATGACTCCTTCACAACTACCAAAATACTTTCCAGTGTTGTATCATTCAGTTCAGCCGGTCACATTGCGGCTCTCCTCATCCCCTAAAAACACAGCTTAGATACTGGAGACATTACACACACACAGTTACACATTAAAACAAAGATGGCTCATTTCCTATAGAAACATAATGGCTAAATTCTGAAAGGTGAGCAAGTTCACACTTCTGAGTTAAAGTAACTCACACATTTCTGACAATAAATTAAGCTAAATGCAGAATACATTGAAATTCTTAGTTAGGACAAACACTGCACTGAACATTCAGCTCCTCCTTCCCTAGAAAAACTTAGGCTCTGGGTCACGCACAGCTGTTAATTCATTGAATATTGCACAGGTCTATATAACTACTACAGTGCCAGTGATCTCATCCTCACTGCTTCTTATTTGTGCATAAAAGGTACACACCGTGTTATTCTCCAACCATTAATTTCAACACGTAATTTATCATTCAGTTAGGAAATCCAGTTATACCCTGTGGTCCTTACAATGCTGCTCATAAATATTTGCAATTAAAAATTCTCTAAAATCAAGGGTGTTTAAAGAAAAAGCTCACAAAGACGAAAATGCTTACAGTTATGAGTAACCTTCAAAATCTACCCTGCAGTGTATCAGATGGGTTTCCAACAATGGATTTACAAATCCCATTGGCAAGTAAACTTGCTAACTTTCAAAATTATGAATTCTTATCAAATCTTCTGACTGCATCTGCACAAACACTGATATAACATCATCACTATAAACTGTAGGAAAAATACAGAACAAATACAAATTAATTTCATAACTTGATTTTTCATCTTAGGGCATGACTCTCTATCCCAGGCAGAAATCAGAGTACTTGGATTGCTCTCTTATGCACTATTTTCCCTGCTTGAGGATAAAACAGTGGAAGTGAGGCGATATCAAAAACTGACCTACATGATATTTTCTATGGCACTTTATGCAAAAATAAAAATGAAATTCACCACAGAACAATATTCCAATTTCAATTTTTATTTTTAAAGCCAGAAGCACAATGAAGAGTCTTGATAACCTCATGTAGTAGTTCATGTTTCCAAGACAAGTCTGAATAAAGCTGCCAAAAAAGCTACAGAAATAGCACTAAGGGGCAAAACCCCTTTACAGAGAGTTTCACAGTGCACAAAAACTTTACAGGACTCACTGTTTGGTTGCTGCCAGATACCTATCTTGACCTGACCTCTTTACTGAGGCCCATCAAAGAGTATCTAGGCTGTCCAGCTTTCCCCAAATGCTGCTGGTTTTCTGTGGAGCCAAAAACAAACAAGGAATTCTGTGTGGACTGAAGAGCTACTCCACCTACACAGCAGCAAAATAGCCAACACTTGGAGACCACAGAAATGAATTACTAATAGAAGAAAGGCCACCTATTTAACAGCAAAAGTCTCCTCTATAGCAACACAAGGCCATTTAATGTTTCTAAGAAAGCAGGAATAGGACCAGAATATATATGAAGGTTGCTTGATGGTTTTATAAAATGGTCAAAGCACTAATGTGGAAGGCCAGGATCCAAGTCATATTTTCCGCCAGACAGAATTTTACTATCCCCTACTCCAAGCCAGTCACTCAGCACATCACTTTGGCCAGCCACAAGCTCTCCAAGCGCCAGGGAGATGCAAAGATAAACACTCTGAAAAGTTACATCCCAACAGATGCCATGGGATCAGTCACCACCAGTGTCCACTTCGGCTGACTCTGACCCACTGGATTCCAAACCAAACAGCTCCTAAAGCACCTCATGACCTCGAAGCACCATGTTAAGGTATCACATGAGAAGAGCAAAACAGTTCTAAAAGAATTGTTTCTCCTTCATGTTTGTACTTCAGATCTATTGACTGGAAAGCAAATTAGACACCTGCAATTAAATTAGTACAGAATACTGGTCCTATTAAAAGACAAACAGAAATGAAGGAGTGGAAGGTTGTTGCTAAGCAACACAATGCTCTGTGATAAACAATTTCCCGGGCAGCACACGGTGCTGCTGTGACAATTCACTGCCTTGGTGGACACGCAAGTTCGGGGAGTTACCTGCAAACACTTCAGCAAGCAACAAGTTGTGAGGAAGGGCTGACAGCTATAGAACAATTTATCATCCTGCTGACAGCTTTCTTTCCTCACAGACCACTATAAGCACCACTACAGCACTAAGTATCCCCAAAACTGTTCTATAAAGCTTTGGGGTGAGTATAAAGGTCAAGGATCACAGCACGTTCGCAACATATATTTTAAACAATGCTATGAGCAGTCTGTGCTTGAACAATTTGATTTATTTCAAAGGCCAGCAACCCAAACCTTATCTCTAACATACCATAACAACTGTTTAATTTTATTACCTAGTATTTGCATAACTCTACATTTCAGTTCTTTATTTTTCATACACCTGACAGCTGAGTAGCCTGAAATTCCTCTTTCTCGACTGCCTCTCCATAACTTCCATTATGTGCTTAATCTGACACTAGGGAAATCAGCAAACATAAAGTAATGCCAGTCTGTAAATCAACCCACTCAGTTACTCCATTAGCTAACACTCTCTTTGTACAGTCTCTGCTCAGATCATATGCTGTCCAGAACAGAGCCTCTCTCTCCACACGACATTCATACTCTTCCCACTGTCTTGACCATAGAAGCAACTACACAGTTAATTGCAAATTGTCGTTTTCCTGATGACTTTGAAGAAAAGCAATAAACATACTGTGCAGGAGGAGGGGGAAGAAAAATCAAAAGATCTCATTATAACTGAACTGCTTATGATGCAGCACAGCTACTGAAACACACAAGCGTATAATTAAGGAAGCAAGTGCAGAGGATGCAGTCTGTGTATGTGAAATCAGAAGACACTTCCATCAGCACAGATTTGCACTCATGCAACAAAAACAGACACAGAGACAAGGCTGGCCTTGAATTTCTTACTCCTGTTTTAAAACGCTGGCTAGTAAGTTCAGGTTCACCTTCAATATCTCGTTTTAAAGAGATGCATTTTGAGGTGAAGAAAGTAATCAAGACTTTCCCAGTTTGCAGCACAAAGAACCAGATAATGTCGGCTTTACGAGAATGACAAGATAAGAAAGCCCCGCTGCGCCGCAGGCTGAGCTCAGCGATAACCACAGTGCCACATGTACAGCCCCGTTCCAAAGGGTCAAACCTCGGCTGTGTCACCCGTGTCACCGACAGGGACCTACCCTGTCCGGGGTAGCTCGAGCCGTGCGTGCTACCCCAGCAGCACAGACAGGGGCTCTCTGAAAGGCGCTATCGTTCATACCGACAGAAAAATGGACTCGGGGATACTTCTGCCATGAAAATAAATCAGAATGAAGATTTATTTTGCCCAATGAGCCGCTCTGTGTTTTCCTCAGTGACACTTCAGGCAGGGCCCGGTCCGATAGCACCTCACCCCCGCTCCCATCGCCCCACGCCGCTCCCGGGGTCACACAAGGAGCCCGGCATCGCTGCCGCTCCTTTCCTGCTTTCCTCCCTAATGCAGCTGCGTTTCGCCCGGGCCGCGGGTGTCCAGGCTGCAGGGAGGGCACTGCCGAGCTCAGCCGGGTATAGCCCAACGACCCGGGCAGCGAACGGACCGTCCCCGGAACCCACTACCCACGCCCTACCCGCGGGCACCGGCCCCCTGCCCCCGCTGCCCCAGGGCGAAGGGGCGCAGGGCGGCCTGGGCCCGGGGGAAGCGCCGCGGGGCGGGAGCCGTCCGCGCCAGGCCCTATCCCACGTCGAGCCCCGCGGCCCTGCCCCGCACTCACCGTTGCTGTAGGGCTGCTGGCCGGCGGGGGCCCCGGCGGGCTGGGCCATGATTCGGCCGGGTGCGCTCGGAGCCGCCCGTGTGGCGGCACC